>BLSH010431245.1:1733081-1752750 GCA_018402905.1 Glandirana rugosa
TTCACTTTATATTTAACGAGTTAATTATTTACCACTATTTGTGTTTAACTGGTCACTATAGGTTTTTTTCAGTTACTTAATGGATATTTCACCAGTTTGTCAGAGAATCATCTTCTTTTACACTTCTTTATTCCATTTTTCGTCATTTGAGCATTGTCTATCGGAAGGAGAGAAACAACACCTGATCCATACCCCGCAGAGGGTTATTTCTGCTTACGTTTCTGATCTGTTAGCGATAACAGATCCTCTCACTCTGGTAAGAGTACCCCTGTGTGTCAATACACGCGTGTACACTATTGGTGTTGGTCTGCACAATTCCGGGTGGATTTTGTTTGATGAACAGTTGCTGATTTATTTCACACTAGAGGAGGAAGACCTGCTTTTTACCTTATTTCTTCACATTTTCTTCTACTAAGAGACTGTTTGACCACTTTATAGGTAATTCATTGACTTTTTTTGGATATCACTGGTCAATTTGTGTTTATCACCATTTATTAATTGAGCAATTTATATTTCACTTTAATGAGCGCAACTGTTTTATATTATCAATGATAGGGGAACAATTCCTTCCACTGACACCAATGATGGGGCACAATTACTTCCACTGAAACAAACTATGGGGCATCTTTTTTTCCCACTGACGTTGGGAAGTTTTCTACTCCCAATTGTCACAATCTGGCCCCACTAAAGTCATCAGGACAGTAAACTGGCCCTTTGTTTATAAAGTTTGGAGACCCCTGATCTAAATAAAAGACAGTCTCCCACAATGCTCGGCATACCCATAATGATCTACACATTTCTGGGAATAGGTATTTCAAAATAGCAGACAGAGGCTTAGTAGGGTCATCTCCCTGCAGCATTAATTCAAGACTGGTTGGCTGGAAGGGGATTAACTAGGGGAGAAGAAATGGAGGAAAGCTTGGATGGTCCCCAGCAGATGGCACCGCAGAACTCCACACATCCAGTGAGTACTCCACTCCCCTCAGCACTATCCCCAGCCTCCACTGAATCCCTTGTAAGGAGAACAATAGAGGACTTCCAGCCCACCCCCATGAGTAATTACACAGACAGTCCTGAAATGGAAGCTATGTTAGGTCAATCTCCTCCTTCAGCAACCCCCATGGATTTCACAATAATGATGAACACTTTTTCCAAAATGCTTTCCAGAGGATTAGGCGGATCTCCATAATAATGGCTCCAGAATAGAAGCCATAGAAAATAAAGTGGAGCAGACGGTATCAAGAACCAATCAAAACACAGACCGTATTCAAGAGCTTCAGGACCACCTAGACACTGCGGTGTCCAAAATAGATGATTTGGAAAATCTCTCTAGGCGATATAATTTCTGCATCACAGGCCTCCCTGAAAGAAATACACTCCACAGTATGCTCATTTATCAAGGATCTTCTCCAAGATATACCGGAAGATCACCTGGAACTGGACAAGGCACACGGCGCACTCCAGTCACCGAGGGCGGATGGTTTTCCCAGAGATATAGCGATGAAACCACACTTTTTCAGAGAAACCAAATGTCAATTCAAGGTCACCCAATCCAAATTTTCACAGACTTGTCCCCATATACTATTCAGAAGATAAGGGCGCTCAAACCTCTTCTCCAGATTCTCACCCAGAAATCAATTAAATATTGGTGGTCATTCCCTTTCCGCCTGTCCCTCATCTTCCAGAACAAGACGCACGGATTCTCATGCTTCCAAGAAGGGGAATGACTCCTGCTACAATTGGGCCTGATATCCTAAGACCCACATTCAACTTCACATCACAAGACTGTCAGATCCACCAAACGTCCCTCACCGGCGAGCCCAATTGAACCACTCTGGCAAAAGCAACAAAAGAAGAAGCCCAAAGAATCTCACCCCCCATGATTCCAAGGTGGTAGAGAGGATCCTCCCCGGGCACCTTCACTTCTTTAATCCCGGCCAGGGAATTATGACAACTTGGAACAACCAAATGTTTGTTTTGTGAAACTTTTGAAGTGGGTTCTATTGTTCTTATTGTGGGATCTGGTTTTCCCTTCTTTCTTAATGACTCTACTTAGTGTTCTACTCATGGTTTGGTGACCCATGGTCAAATATTATTCTGAGACTGTCCAAGAACTCCTGGGCTTACTCAAAGACATATTTTTAATTTGTTTAAACTCAATTGGGCTAATAATATTTTTGATTTTGAGGCTGTCCTGACACCTGGTGTCTAAAAAGACTTCCTTTTTTTTAAACCATAGTTTTTTTATTGTAAAGTAAGATCAGCAGTATACATTAAGATACAGTCAAATCAGTTAGCGTTTTGGATAAACAGTAATTCCAGTATAGTTCAAATAACAAGTAGAAAAAGAAAAAGAAAAAGAGGGAGTGGAGATACAAAAAAGGGGGAAAAGGAAGTCTAGGTAGTGAAGATGAGAAGTCAGGGTGCTGTCGCTTATTGCTAGGATTCTATCTGGGGGTTGAGAACTTATTGAGGTGGAGGTTGTGAATGTCTCAGGTAAGTTCCCCATTATGTGGCCGAACCCAAATTGTGGGACAAAAGAAAAGAAATTCCCTCTCTCACTGGGAAAAGTCCGCCACCCCATATGGGAACTAACTGTGGTCAGACATCGCTAAAGGACACTGGGTTCTTGTGTTGTCCTGTATTCTTATAATGAGGAACTTAGGCACTGCACTTAGCCAGCACCCTGACCGAGAGTGAGAGTCTAAAACATCTTAATATAGAAACAAAATTAACTGAAACAAAATTAAAACCAAGTACCCGTGTAAGCACAGTGCTTGAGCGGCATGCAAGCATAAGATACGCTTTGTTCCACCAAGATGGATATTTACTTTCTTTTTCACTTTTCAAGTTAGTACATACTGCTAATATTGAGGGTGAAATCCCTTAATGCCATTCTATTTAGAAAGCTATTATTCATCTTAGACCTAGTCTGTGAGGATAGATCTACTTGAGGAAGTCCAAATCTTCCATTTATCATGGAAGCTCTGGGCTCTATTCTCTATTCTCTTTGTATGCAAGTAGTTGTTCCATCTTACATTGGTTATTTACTCTATTTGCGAGTTCACTTACTGTGGGTGGCGAGATGGAGCGCCATTTGGAAGCTATTGCAATTCTGGCTGTGAACAGTATATGGAGTACCACCGTTCTGGTGTTAGGCAAAAAGCTATCCACACCAATTGACAACAGCGCCAGCTCAGGAGTGATGGTAATTGTGTTATCTGTGATCTCAGCTATTAGGTCTGAAACTTCTCTCCAGAATCTTTGGAGGGAAGTACATCCCCAAAAGATATGAAGGAGGGAGCCTTTGTTTGGGCAGCTCCTGCAGCATAGGAGGGACTTTTTAGAGTCCATGAGGTGCAGTCTAGAGGGTGTCAGATAGTATCTGTGTAGAAGTTTCTGTGCATTGTCCCAGTGGTCTACGCATGCTGAGGCTTTCATATTATGTTTAACCGCTGACAACCACTGGGACAATGTCAATTCTGCTTTTAGGTCTTGTTCCCATTTGCACATCACTGGAATTTTTTTTCCTGTTGGGTAGTAGTTGCAGAACTTATAAAATAGAGTAATCCCTTTCTTGGTTGAGGGCAATTTGCTTATAAGGTAGTTCCATAGTTTGGAGGGGATCTGAATGTGGCTTTTGGGGTTAGAGGCATGGTAAGACTTTATTTGATTAGACTGATGGATGTCCAATGGGGAGGAGTTAGGGAAGTCCTCCGTGTGGAAGTTAATACCCCTCTTAGCCCACTGGCGGGATGAGAAGTTTGGTATGAGATGCTCCTAGGCAGCTAGGGGTACTTCCAGTTTGGTGTGTTGCTCTTCATGGGGAGACAGGCTCGGTAGTGAGGCCCATGCAGCTATGGTCGCTCGTATGGTGTGTGAGTCATGTATTAGTGCTTTATGGGACATAGAGGTCGCTACAAGGATTGAGGGGAGGTCGTGACTAGGGATTAGTTCCCTCTCTATGTTGGACCAATGGTTATCCTCCTGGGCAGAGAACCAATATCTGGTCTGCTCAAGGATTGCAGCATGGTGGTAGGCCAGGGCATTGGGAAGGCACATGCCACCCTGGTATCTATGCCCAAATAATGTAGTTAAGGGGACTCTCGGTTTTGCGTTGCCCCAGATGTACTTTCACAGGATTTTGTTTAGGTCAGAAAATTATTTTTGAGGTATTGTAATTGGAAGGCTTCTAAAGTGGTATAGCAATTTTGGAAAGGTTTGCATCTGATAAGCGGCTATCCTGCCAATCCACGATAGCTGAATCTTGCCAATTTCTGTGAGCTCTTTTTGCACCTTATTCAGAAGGGGAGGGAAAGTTTGGATGTATAGGTTTGAGGCAGGTTTCGTTAGCTGTATTCCCAGATATGTAATAGAAGGTTTATCCCAGCAGCACGGGAATGCGTCCGACACTAGTCCTGCCGAGAGGACTTGTGCTGTGGGGCCCTCGTACATGGACATGATAGCCCTGTGCAGGGGTCTTAATATGCCATATTTGGAGAGGGTCCTCGACAGGTATCCCCAATGGACCCTATCGAAGGCCTTCTCTGCATCCAGCGCAAGGAAAATGCAGGTTTTTTTGGAATTTTCTACATGTTTAAGCAAGTTGATCATTCGTCGGGTCCCATCATAAGCTTGTCTGCCTTTTAGGAAACCCACCTGGTCCAAGCCTATTAATGAGGGAGTGACAGTCATCAGTCTGTTGGCTAACACTTTCGCGAAAATGTTTAAGTCCGAATTTAAAAGTGAGATAGGTCTAAAGTTTTGTGGGTTAGTTATATCCTTGCCTGGCTTCGGTATGGTGATAATCACCACTTGGAGCATTTTCTTTGGAAAAGCCCCTGCCTCTATTGCCGCATTGAATGTATTTGTAAGGTGTGGGATAAGTTGGGGGGAAAAGGCCCTATAGTACTCAGCAGAGAACCCATCTATACCTGGGGACTTGTGTGGGGGGAGGCGTTTAATAACTTCTGATACTTCTTGTTCCGAAATAGGGAGATTCGGCTGATGTCTAGATGTGTCATTTATACTAGGGATGTGGATTTTTTGTAAGAAGCCATCAATGTCTGATAGGGATGGTTGGTGGGTGTCAATATTTTCCTGGAGGTTATATAGGGCCTTGTAGTAATCTTTGAAAACATTGGCAATATCTTTGGGGTTTTTAAAGGTGTTCCCTGTAAGGTGATGTTTTATCATCGGTAGGCTTGTACGCTGTTGTTTTTGTTTTAGTTGAGCTGCTAGTAGTTTACGTGCTCTATTGCTTTGTGAGTACCCTGAGAGTTTAAGCCTTTTAAAAAAAGTGTCATATTCTGATCTTAATGCTATCCTCAGTTTTTCTCTGCATAGGTTCAATTGGTTTAGAATGGTGTCATCTGCTGGGTTTGTGTTCTTATACTTGCTTTCCAATTGTGATATGTCGTGATGCAATTGGGTTATGTGCTGACATTTTTTCTTTTTCTCCCTTGCTGCAATCTGAATGAGGTGTCCTCTGATGACCGCCTTGTGAGCACACCAGATGGTCATGGGAGACGTATGGCTATCATTGATGTGGTGGAAGTATTCATTGAATTTAGTTGCAATGTTGGTTTTGTGAGTTGGATGGGACAGGATATACATATTATTCCTCCATATACCTAAGTTGGGCGGCCTATTGTCTTACGAAATAATAATTGTAACAGGTGCATGATCTGACCAGATGATGTTATGAATTTCAGCTTTAGATACCTGCTGCAGGAGATACTTATCTGTTAAAAATAAATCAATTCTGGAGTACATGCTGTGAACTGCTGAGAAGAAGGAGTAATCCCTCTCCGTGGAGTGGAGGCATCTCCAGGGATCATAGAGGCCCTCTCTGGTGCAGAGGGATCCCAGAGCCTGTCGATACCCCCCCTCCCCGCAGAGGAGTCAATCCCCCCTCCATAACCATATTGAAATCACCACATAGCATTAATTTCCCTTTCTGAAACTGCTTAGCCTTACTCAGCACATTCATGATAAACTTCTGAGGCTTTCTATTTGGAGCATACAAGTTCACCAAGGTGTACAGGACGTTGTTGATTTCAGCCACCAAGATTATGTAGCGCCCCCGTTCATCCATCTGTAAATCTAGGAGGCTGAAAACAACCGTGTCCCTGATCGCCACCAACACCCCATTTTTCTTAGTGCTGTCCTTTGCCATAAACACTTGTGGGAATTTGGGGTGGGTACAATTTGGAGACTTAGTGTTGGTAAAATGTGTCTCCTGTGTACATAAATTGTCACATTTAAGATCTATAGCTGTCCTCCACATTGCCCTTCTTTTGACTGGGCTATTAAGACCCCTCACATTGAGTGATAATAGCTTAAGTTATAGTTCCTGAAAAGGGTCCGATGGTGTGCCATCTTTTGGTGGGTTTTATACTTGAAGTGGTCCATTGGAGAAAATGCATGGAGCTGCTGGCCTGAAATGACAGGCGGGTACTAAAACAGAAAGTAAAAACAAAACAGAAAACAGTAACTCTGAAAAGGCACGTATGGTAGATAGGTTGTATAAGTGCCAGTGGAGCTGATGTAAACACAGCTCTATTGGGGGTGGAAAATTTTCCAATTGCACTCCTTCCCTGGGGTGCAAAACAACAAACATGTAGAACAAGCCTTACCCGTAGGAGAAGTGTGCAGCACACCTGGTGGTATAGTCCCTTGGCTCAGCTGTTCAAGTGACAAATGAAACGTCCATTATGGTTGTGGCGACCAGTGTTAAAAGACTTCCTTTTTGGTAAATAGAATCCCTCATAGATTGGTCTGAGAGTGTGGTGGGAAACCCCCAGGGAGGAGGGTCTACAGTCCACCAGAAATTGGGGGTAAGGCTTCATGGTGTGGATAATTATGAGATGGACACGCTTTGTCCCACTCCATAGACTTGAAATCAAGCCGAAGGTAGGGGATTTTTTCCCTCAATGCTTGTATATTGTTATAATGTTTTTCTTGAATGTTACTGTTTAGCTATAACTGTAGCGTATTTGGGGCTGGATGGGCTGGGGCAGATGTAGTGCTCTTCCCTTTGCCTCCTTTCTAGAGATGTTCTCTTTCAAGGGGACAGATGTACTTCTGCCCGATTGGCGGATGTTTACAAGGTCACTCAACTTGAGAGCGGGCAGGCCTGCTCTCGAACCTAGGGGCTTGTGGGGATCCAGGGTTGGTCTCGCCCTGGCCCTCCACAGCCCTCCTCTCCCAGTCCTTTCTTTCTCTTATCTTTTTATTTTTTTCATCTCAGACACCGAAGAAGTCATGAATCTGTGAGGTTCCACAGTGTTCAACGAACCTGTACCAAAATCAAATGTTTCAAGGGGAAATACTGGTGGTGTAAGGTAGGTCTCTGCTTATTTCTGAGATTGATGACCCCTCTGGTCCATGGGGCTGAGTAATGAAATTCTCACGTACCTCCGCACAGTCCATAATGTACAGGGGATGAATTCCCCCCTAAAAAGACACAAATTTTTCCAAAATGCTCACTCACAGCAGATAGATGTTCTTCTTCTGCAAGAGACTGATTTCCTCTCACAGTTTAACCTGAAATGTATTAATTCCAAATTCCCAAAATGTTATCTGTCCAACGCAGAGGATAAAATCAGAGGAGTGGGGATCTTTTTTTCTAAAAAAGTCACATTTACACCCTCACAAGAAGTCAGGGATCCTGAGGGAAGATGTATTTTATTAGCAGGTTCATTAGATTGGACACAGTATACCTTCATCTCCTACTATGTGCCCAACAAAGGCCAAGCACAGTTTTTTGATTCCATGATAACTGCTATCTCTCCCCATCTGGTGGGTATGATCATCTTGGGTGGGGGACTCGAATGTTGCTCTGGATCACATGATAGATAAAACAGGGCCAGGTGATGCTCGTTTCTTGCACCCTCCCAAACAGAGTCTTAACATTTCTAAGGTATTACACTCCCGAAGACTGGTAGATATCTGGAGGAAATGTAACCCGTCCTCTAAGGATTATACACATTTCTCAGCACCTCACCAAACGCTTGCAAGAGTAGACCTTATTTTTATTGCTGCCCAGGCCATCCCACTAGTTCAGAAATCATTCATTAGGGATTCTCCATTGTCAGACCACTCAATGGTATTCCTGGTTCTAAGGCAACCACAGGGCCAAAGCGACATATTCCAATGGCGCTTAAACAAATCTCTGTTGAGTGACCCTGTCCAATGCAAGTTATTAGATAAATAAATAGGCGAGTACTTTCGAGAGAATGACAATGGAGAAGTCTCTTCAGCAATTCTCTGGACGGCTCATAAGGCAGTCATTAGAGGGAAAATCATCCAAACAACCACTAAACTCAAACGGGAAAGACAGATCAATATACTTAAACTTTCCCAGCCTGATCCAGAGATGTGGTCAAAGCTCCCACAAATGTGCTCTTTTTGCAAATCACCGACTGCTCTTCTTAACCTCTCCCCTCACATCGACCCCTAATGTTCTCAGTCTCCTCCAAGCGTTTGGGAAGATATCGGGACTCCATGTCAATATGGCCAAATCCATAGCACTGAATGTCAATCTCCCTTTAACCTTAGCGGAATGTCTTAAAAAACACTTTTCATTCGCATGGACTGATACCTCTATCCTTTATTTGGGAATCAACTTGGCAGATAGGATAGATCAGCTCTATAAAATCAATTATCCTCCTTTATATAGGAAGCTGGGGGCTGATTTAACTGAATGGTCACGTGGAAACATCTCATGGTTGGGTAGAATAAACTCTGTTAAAATGACCCTGCTTCCTAGACTATTATACCTATTTCGCTCCCTACCAATTCCAATTCAGAAATCTCATCTACAAAAATTCCAATCTCAGGTAACTCAATTTATTTGGGGATCCAAAGGCTACAGATGCCCTAAAGGTGTACTATATAGAAGCCGAAACCAGGGAGGTTTAGGGGTTCCTATTCTATGGAAGTACTACCAGGCTGCCCAACTAGCACAATTTTCAATAGTATATTCCCCGAGAGCTGAAACTGGATTGGGTGGAGAGACAGTCTATCCCCAAACACACTATTGATTATCTAATTTGGACTTCCCCCAAATATAGGCCTGCAATTCTAGCCCCCACTCTTTCCCATTCAATGGTTCTCTGTGATTCCCTACACAAATCCTCTGCACTAGTCTCCAAACTCAGACCATTATCACATCTTTTCCACAACCTCCAACCCCCTCCTGGACAGGATATCCATTCCTTCAAATGGTGGACAGATAAGGGCCTCTATAGGATTGGACACTTTATGTCCTCCTTGGGACCCATAAGGATGTCTCACTGTATCAGTAAACTAGAAATGCCCCTCACTGAGCAATTCAGGCTGGGTTCACACCATTGTGAATTGGTTGTGGGTTCCCCGCATTCAATTCGCAATAGCAGGAGATTTTGACTGGCTCTCTATGGAGTCGGTTCACATATGTCCACAGCAGGTCCGGTGCGTTTTTCCCAAAAACGCGGTGCGACTTTTGGTTCGTTTCAGGTCCGAATTCAGCCAAAAATTCGAGCTGAAATCGGACCTGAAACTGGGAACCAGGACGCACCGAACCCCTGCTGTGAGCCGCATGCGGTTAATATGTGAACCCAGCCTTAGACTACATCAAATAAGACATCACTTATTCTCCCTTTGGAAATCCAAACCAGAATCCCCAAGATTCACTACATATGAGCCATGGTGCTCGCAGATTATGGACCAGAGGGGAGGCATCTCTCTGATCTACACCGCCTTGGCAGAGGCTTTCGGTAAACCGTCTTATGCACTTAGCTGGGAACGGGATTTGGAAATCTGTTGGGAGGCGGACACATGGTATGGCATATTCCAAAGAGCATTTAAGGGGGTAGCCAATATTTCTCTGATCGAAGCAAGTGTTAAAATAATTACAAGATGTTACCAAGTGCCCTCTCGACTGGCTAAAATTTTCCCAGGTACTTCTCCACTTTGTTTTAGATGGTGTGGCCACATAGGATCCCTCACACATATCTGGTGGGATTGCTCTCGAATTAGGAACTTTTGGAATAGGATCTTTTCTTTGATACCCAAGGTTACTTGTAGGCCAATTCCCAAAACCCCCGAGATTGCCTTACTCAATAGCAAGCTGGCAGGTTGCTCTAAAAACCTTTTGAAACGTACTAATTTCATCCTTCTGGGCTCCAAAATTAGTATACCCCATGCTTGGAAACAACCAAAAGGTGTCCTATGCCACAGCAAAGTGAAAGATATCCTGGTTAATGGCCCAGGAGAAGGCAGTAGGAATATTGACTGCCTCCTCTGAAGCACAAAACACAGTATGGGAACCCTGGAGTATGCACATTCATCAACCCCTTTAATCCATCCTGATAGCTATCCATACCTGATTTTCTTAGGTGCCTGTATCTCTCTTTATCTCTCCTTTTAATTGTCTGGATTTATTTCCTCTTCCTACACTTTCTTAGTCCTTGACTCTTCTTATTTTCCATCTATAGGTGGTTACATATGAGTTTCTAGATAATCAAACTAGTTTTGGGTCTTACTCCTTAGGGGTAAATAGTCCTAAATGGCCCTTGTTCATTTCCGTTTTGGAAGTAAGATATTTCAGTTACCTATTTTTATATAGTCTATCCATTTGAACCCCTTGGTTTTGGAAGCTAAATATTATAGGTAGCTAGGGTGGTGCTGTCGACCTTCACCTCCGGTCAGAGTATGCTCCCATCAGGGGTGTCTGGAGATGAGGGGAGGCATCCACACTGCTCCCTTAGCATCGATAAAGAACCTACAATATAATGGCAAAGGTGACACAGACTTTACCTATGATATCCTATGCTACTCAGGACTTTGTATGTTCATTGTACATTCTATTGCACAACAGAATGTAACTTGGTTGTATGTTTCTCCTTCAAAGTAAATACAAATTATTGGAATTAAAAAAAAAAAAAAAAGATTGAATATTGATAATTAAAGAAGTGGGGGAAATTAGGTTTCTTCCAAAGTAGGGAGTGCAGAGGCCACCAAACTCTGTCCCATGAACCAACCACAATCCTGTATGTTGAAACTTCAACCCCCTGTATATTGATTTGACAAGACAAACCAACACCGCCTCTAAAGATGGTGTGGCATCATCAAAGGGGGTGGTTAGCCATCGATGCACTTAAACCAGCTGATCAGACAAAAAATATTAGAAGAAAGTAGAAATTCGGTACTGTCAGTCCCCCTCCCTTCCAAGATTGCTGCAGAACTGCAAGTTCAATCTTAGGCGTACCTCCATGACAAAGAAAATCTGACATTAGCCGGTTTGTGGTTTTGAAAACTGATTTAGGGACCCACACTGGGGAGTTACAGAGAACATAGAGGAAAAGGGGAAGGAATTTCACCTTTAGTAGATTCATTTTCTTAGTGAGTGAGAGAGTCCAGGCATTTAAATTATACTTGAGGAAGGAGAGTTAGGGGGAAATATTAAAAGAAAGTCAGAGACTTAGTTTGTAATAGTGATGCCTAGAGCATCCCACCTGTTCTGATAGCTGCCACCAAGTGGTCATATGGGAGATCTATCCATTGGAGACACTCTGGGCCAAACTCCATTTGCCTCAAGACTACTCGTATATAAGTCCAGCCTACCGAGTCAAAGACTTTTTCAAGGTCTAAAAAAACAGATCTCCCTTGTTAGCCCCAGTAGTTCCCAACTGTGTGTGTGTAAAGTTTAATGTCTGTGGCCTTTTGTGGCATGAATCCTGTTTGATCTCATGGTACTAATAAACAGAGAACCATAGTGAGTCTGGTAGCCAACAGTTTTGTAAGGATCTTAAGATCCACATTAAAAAGGGCTATAGGGTGTAAAAGGCACAGAACAAGGGGTCCTTGTTAGGTTTGGCAAGTAATACCACATGGGCCTCATAAAAGGATGTGGGCAATGTATAGTGTTTTAGACAATCTGAATAGAGGGGAATGGGGGGGGGGGGGCAGTTCTTTGACATACTGCATTAGAATAATGCTTTATTGACATAAAATAGCGGAGGTTCCAAAAGTATATGCTGCATAGCTGCGGGTGCAGAGATACAGACTGCGCATGCAGCGGAGATTCAGCAGAGGATGTGGATGCAGCTGTAATGCAGCAGAGATTGTGGGAACAACAGAGGGGCTGTGATGGTGCAGTGAAGAGTATGGGTGCAATAGAGGTTAATGCTATAATGCTGAGGCATATTCTTGTTAGACAGATTTCAATGACAAAATCAATATTAAAGTGTATTATTTCACTGAAAAAGCAACAAAAAATTTGAAGACTCACAATGCACAAGGGAGTGGCTTTAGTAGGAGTTTCAGAGGTAGACATCAGGCAGATTGTATTCAAGAAATCAAAACTGAAGTGTATTATTTCACAGAACCCATCCAGAAATGTCACAGTATTTAAACACTTTCACTAGGACTCATTTTCACTGGGGTACACCAGTTATGTTTTAATTGGTTAATCAAACCTAAAAAATAAATTTTAAAGAAAGCAGGCAGAGATATTGTGCTGACTCCATTCAAAGTATTTAAGCAATTTCACTAGCTCTTATTTTCAGAGGAAGACACCAGGCAGCTTTTGATCAAGGAATCAAAATTATAATGCACCAATAAACAGATAAAGCAACAAAAATTGCACAGACTTGATTCACTCTATAAGGGTGTACCATGCAAGCTCTGGCCAGTGGTCCAGCTAGGTCATGCAATAGTTCATGGGGTCCTCACTAATGATGAGCCCAACACACCCACAGTTCGGAGGACATAAGATAAAGTGTGGACTCTGATGCTGACAGTGTGGATCAGTGAAAGAGAGACATTACCTTTGCACATGGTTGTGGAGGGCAGACATGGTCTTCTGGGCAAAAAGGGCATAATGTGAAACCTTTGCTTTGGAACTAGCTCACAGGTCATGGTGAGGAGGGGTACACTTTTTCCTTTTCAACAATGAATGCAGGCCTTTTTCTGCTAACTTTTCTCACTAAGGTGATGCTCCCATCCAACTATTTAGTACATAGTCTTGTATTCCTTCATGCATGCAGTACCCAAATAGCAGATATGCTGCAAGCAGAGGCTGCAGACCAGAGTGGTGCTGTTGGCAGCTGATGTGTTAAAGGCCCACACTGCAGAACTCTTTCAATTTGAGGTGTCCTTAAATGCTCAGGTACTGTCTTCAAACTAGCCAACTGGACATGAAGACTAAATTGCGAATTTTTTTGGAATCATTGGGGATATAGGGATGAGAGAGGGTGTTTGGTGAATGTGGGGTTGTGCAGTGTTCTATTGCAATAAAAAAGAAGCATGCCTATACACTAACACACTGTTGAGCCACATGATAATTTGTATGAAATTGAGGGTTTAAGTTCCATAGCCTTTAGAACTGTTGTGGCTTGCTGCTCTTTCCACCAATCAATTAATGCCTTACAGTTGGTTAAAGAAACCAGGTGTCACAAATACCTGAACATTTTCCTACAGTTACAAAATAAATCATACTTTGGGGGTGCTGGTGATGCCATAATAAAGCCAAGCAATATTATAGTATAAAGAAAATGTATACACATGCAAATTATATGGTATCAACATTGCAGTGTCACTGATATGGTTCAAGAGAATCATATTATTCCATAACACCAAATACAATTTAAAGGCATTTCCCAAGCATATACTGGTGATGAAAGCACTGGTGTTCTTCCAATGTTGTCTGCAAGGTCCCATAAAAATTAGAACCCTCTTTGCTGAAAGGTAATTTTTACATTTTTAATCTGTATTTGTACATGTTCCCCAGGGCAGTATCCAGCTTCCCATGCCCTTTGTTGAAAATTCCATGCATATCCCATGGCCAGAATTGATTTTAAAGATTCCCTCCCCAATGACTTTAGTAGGGTTCAGATTAAAATTATCAGTTCGCGATTTTATGATTATTTCAATAAAGGGCCCCTGAATGGAACCCAAGCACATTTGATCATCACTAATAGAGTTGAGCGAACCCAAGCTGTAAAGTTTGGGTTCGTACCGAACGTTGGGGTGTCCGTGACCTGGACTCGAACTCGGACATTTGAAAAAAGTTTGGGTTCGAGTTCTGGGTTTGGGTATTTGATCACTCATGTTGAATAACTGCAGGGCAGCCAATCAACAAGCGTTTCACTGGTTTGCCCTTAGAAGCCATCACAGCCATGCCTACTAATGGCATGGCTGTGATTAGCCAGTGCATCATGTGACCCAGCCTCTTTATAAGCTGGAGTCACTTAGTGCTGCATGTCACATGCTCTCTGGGTAGTGTAGGGAGAGGATGCTGCCGGTGAGGGACAGATTGCAGATAGATAGATAGGTAGAGATTACTACTACTACTGCTTTTAGGCACAGATTGCAGATAGATAGATAGGTAAAAATTACTACTACTACTGCTTTTAGGGACGGATTGCAGATCTCATCCTGCATTACAGAAAGATCTGACTGGACTAGGTAGAGTCTACTGCTTAGAGGGACAGATTATTGTTCTAAAATCATCTCCTAGTTCTATAGGGTCAGGTTCCTGCTGTTGCTGTAAGGGACAGATTATTGTTTAAAAATCATTTTGCAGCCCTCTAGCACTTTCCAGGACTCTTTTACAGTCATTTTTGTGCCAAAAAGTTTGGGTCCCCATTGAATTCAATGGGGTTTGGGGTAAAGTCCGGTTTAAGTTTGGTACCGAACCCGGACTTTTTCTGAAGTTCGGCTGAACCCACCGAACCCGAACATCCACGGGTTCGCTCAACTCTAATCACTAATAAAAATAATAAGACATTCAGCAGCACTGTTGTAGGTGTCAATAAGATGTGCATCCATGGCTTTGAGTTTTCCTTTCTAACAGTTGGAGAGTGGTGCTGTAGGGTTGGAAACTGGGATGGTTTATCCTAGCATGCTACATTCAATAGTTTGACTAATCTACATATATATATATATATATATATATATATTTACAGTATCTCACAAAAGTGAGTACACCCTCACATTTTTGTAAATATTTTATTATACCTTTGCATGTGACAACACTGAAGAAATTACACTTTGCTACAATGTAGTAGTGAGTGTACAGCTTGTATAACAGTGTAAATTTGCTGTCCCTTCAAAATAGCTCAACACACAGCCATTAATGGCTAAACTGCTGGCAACAAAAATGAGTACACCCCTATTTGAAAATGTCTTAATTGGGCCCGAAGTGTTAATATTTTGTGTGGCCACCATTATTTTCCAGCACTGCCTTAATCCTCTTGGGCATTGAGTTCACTAGAGCTTCACAGGTTGCCACTAGAGTCCTCTTCTACTCCTCTATGACGACATCACAGAGCTGCTGGATGTTAGAGACCTTGCGCTCTTCCACTTTCCATTTGAGGATGCCCCACAGATGCTCAATAGGGTTTAGGTCTGGCAATATGCTTGGCCAGTCCATCACCTTTACCCTCAGATTCTTTAGCAAGGCAGTGGTCATCTTGGAGGTGTATTTGAGGTCATTATCATGTTGGAATACTACCCTGCGGTAGTCTCTGAAGGGAGGGGATCATGCTCTGCTTCAGTATGTAACAGTTCATGTTGACATTCATGGTTCCATCAATGAACTGTAGCTCCCCAGTGCCAGCAACACTCATGCAGCCCCAGACCATGACACTCCCACCACCATGCTTGACTGTGGGCAAGACCCACCTGTCTTTGTACTCCTCAGCTGGTTCCCGCTGACACACGCTTGACACCATCTTAACCAAATAAGTTTATCTTGGTCTCATCAGACCACAGGACATGGTTCCAGTAATCCATGTCCTTAGTCTGCTTGTCTTCAGCAAACTGTTTGCAAATTTTCTTGTGCATCATCTTTAGGAGTGGCTTCCTTCTGGTATGACAGCCATGCAGACCAATTTGATGCAGTCTGTGGCGTATGGTCTGAACACTGACAGGCTGACCCCCACCCCTTCAACCTCTGCAGCAATGCTGGCAGCACTCATATGTCTAATACCCAAAGACAACCTATGGATATGACGGTGAGCACATACTCTCAACTTCTTTGGTCGACCATGGTCTGTTCTGAGTGGAACCTGTCCTGTTAAACTGCTGTACTGTCTTGGCCACCATGCTGCAGCTCAGTTTCAGGGTCTTGGCAATCTTCTTATAGCCTAGGCCATCTTTATGTAGAGCAACAATTCTTTTTTTCAGATCCTCAGAGAGTATTTTTGCCACGAGGTGCCATGTTGAACCAAATTTAACACACCTGCTCCCCATTCATACCTGAGACCTTGTAAAACGAACAAGTCACATGGCAAGGAGGGAAAATGGCTAATTTGGCCCAATTTGGACATTTTCACTTAGGGGTGTACTCACTTTTGTTGCCAGCAGTTTAGACATTAATGGCTGTGTGTTGATTAATTTTGAGGGGACAGGAAATGTACACTGTTATGCAAGCTGTACACTCACTACTTTACATTGTAACAATGTGTCATTTCTTCAGTGTTGTCACATGAAAAGATATTTAAAATACTTACAAAAATGTGAGGGGTGTACTCGCTTTTGTGACATACTGTATATATACAGTTGTATGCAAAAGTTTAGAAACCCTGACAATTTCCATGATTGTCATTTATAAATATTTAGGTGTTTGGATCAGCAATTTCATTTTGATCTATCAAATAACTGAAGGACACGGTAATATTTCAGTAGTGAGATGAGGTGTATTGGATTAACACAAAATGCGCAATATGCATCAAAACAAAATTAGACAGGAGCAGAAATTTGGGCACCCCAACAGAAAAATCACATCAATATTTAGTAGAACCTCCTTTAGCAGAAATAACAACCTCTAGACGCTTCCTATAGCCTGTAATGAGTGCCTGGATTCTGGATGAATGTATTTTGGACCATTCCTCCTTACAAAACATCTCCAGTTCAGTTAGGTTTGATGATTGCCGAGCATGGACAGCCCGCTTCAAATCACCCCACAAATGTTCAATGATATTCAGGTCTGGAGACTGGGATGGCCATTCCAGAACATTGTACTTGTTCCTCTGCATAAATGCCAGAGTAGATTTTGAGCAGTGCTTTGGGTCGTTGTCTATTTGAAATATCCAGCCCCGGCGTAACTTCAACTTTGTGACTGATTCCTCAACATTATTCTCAAGAATCTGCTGATATTGAGTGGAATCCATGTGACCCTCAACTTTAACCAGATTCCCAGTATCGGCACTGGCCACACAGCCCCACAGCATGATGGAACCTCCACCAAATTTTACTTTGGGTGGCAAGTGTTTTTCTTCGAATGCTGTGTTCTTTTGCCGCCATGCAGAACGCCCCTTGTTATGACCAAAATTAAGCTGGCTTGTCCAAATGTGCCTTTGTATACCTCAAGCGACTCAGTTTGTGTCGTGTGTGCAGAAAAGGCTTGTTTCGCATCACTCTCCCATACAGCTTCTCCCTGTGCAATGTGCGCTGAATTGTTGAACGATGCACAGTGACACCATCTGCAGCAAGTTGATGTTGTAGGTCTTTGGAGGTGGTCTGTGGGCTGTTTTTGACTATTCTCACCATCCTTCGCCTTTACCTCTCCAATATATTATGTGGCCTGCCACTTTGGCCTTAACAAGAACTGTGCCTGTGGTCTTCCATTTCCTCACTATGTTCCTCACAGTGGACACTGACAGTTTATATCTCTGTGATACCATTTTGTAGCCTTCCCCTAAACCATAATGTAGGACAATTTTTGTTTTCAGGTCATTTGAGACTTGTTTTGAGGCCCCCATGTTGCCACTCTTCAGAGGAGAGTCAAAGAGAACAACAACTTGCAATTGGCCACCTTAAATACCTTTTCTCGTGATTGGATGCACCTGTCTATGAAGTTCAAGGCTTAATGAGCTCACCAAACCAATTGTGTGTTCCAATTAATCAGTGCTAAGTAGTTACTGGTATTCAAATAAACAAAATGACAAGGGTGCCCAAATGTATGCACCTGTCTAATTTCCTTTTGATGCATATTGCACATTTTCTGTTAATCCAATAAACCTCATTTCACTACTGTTATATTACTGTGTCCTTCAGTTATTTGATCCAAACACCCAAATATTTATAAATGACAATCATGGAAATTGTCAGGGGTTCCTAAACTTTTGCATACAACTGTGTGTATATATATATATATATATATATATATATATATATATATATATAGTGACATTATGCAAGGCGAGGTGATGGATGGTCGCTATGTGTCGCCTTGAATGCGTTCATTTGGAGAGGACTAAGGTGGAATCGGGTCCAGGTTTTACTAACCACCTTGGCAGGGTTGGTTCCGGATTGGATTTTGTGGTCCACTGGAGTCCACCATCAGGTGGTTTAAATAACCAGACCTAGAGGAAAGATTTGCTCTGGCCTGGGACTTAGGAATCTTGAAGCCCGAGAGGGAGCTGACACATGAAATTGTGCTAATGGACTATAATCAAAAAAGGTTTGCACTGTGTAGTTTTTGTGGGTGTCTGGGAGAAGCCCTGCACTGCTCAGATAGGAAAAGCTGAAATGTTAGTTAGTGCCTGAATGGCGAGGATTTATTTTCTGTTTTGATTATTTGTTTTCAACTTGCAACCTTTTAAGAAAACCTGGCAACAAGCCAGATTTTAAGAAAATCTGCCGTGTGAACTACCTTTTTCCCAGGGAAGGTGATCCCCATTGAGCTAATCCCTCACAATATATATATATATATATATATATATATATATATATATAGTGACGTTATGCGAGGCGCAGTAGTGGATGGGAGCTATTTGTTACCCCGGATACGATCATGTTGAAGGGACCAAGATGGAATCCCATCCCGTCCAGGTGTTACCAGCCACCTTGGCAGGGCTGGTCCGTCCAAACAACTCTCCAGCTGGATATAACGACCAGGAAGAGATCTCACAGGAGCTCACCATGGGCCTCAGGGAACTAAGAGCTGGACTGTGGTTGCTCTAAAGACTGCAAAAAAGGAAAGGTTTGCATTTTGTTTGTTTAGAGGTGTCAGGGACAAGCCCTGACATCGTATAGAGAGGCCTCCTGTTCTGTATTAGCTTAGTGCCAGCCGGCAAGGTTTTTCTTTACTGTTTTGTTCATTTTATGATTCGCAACCTTTTGTAAATAAAGATGGTAACCCGCTAGTTGATCTTCCCTCTACCTTTTTCCCAGGAAAGGTGAACCACAAGAGCTAGTCTCCCACACATGGTGGAAGATTCTGGCATATTTCCAGCATGGAGGAAATATTAAAAGCCCTGCTGCAAGCCAATGCAGTCCAGCGGGAAACCAATTGCCAGGTCGCAGAGGCCATTGCAGCTCAGCGGGAGGAGAGTTGCCAGTCTATCGCAGCACAACAAGCGGCTCAACAGGAGTTGAGCCGTCAGTTTGCAGAGGCCCTGCTGGATTTAAAAAAGGGGTCCACACTTCTGTGCCAGTGGAACAAAAATTGATCCGTGCCAGCTACCATCTGCAGAAGATGACACCTGCGGATAATGTGGAGGTGTACCTTACCACTTTCGAGAGAGTCGATGTGCGGGAAGGTTGGCAAAAAGGACAATGGTCGGGACTAGTGTTGAGCGAACCCGGACTGTAACGTTCGGGTCCGTACCGAACTTTCAGGTGTCCGTGGCACGGACCCGGACCCGGACATTTCAAAAATCGTTCGGGTTCGGTC
>BLSH010431310.1:0-13294 GCA_018402905.1 Glandirana rugosa
ACCCCAAGGAATTTGCTGACAGGCAGGTTGAGCCCATTGAATATTTTATTTTTTTGTCACAAATGATTGAAAAATGACAAAAAAATTGAAATTATATATTGCTCACATATGCCATGGGTATATATGGAATTACAACCCACAATACATTCTGCTGCTTCTAGTACAGGGATACCACATGTGTGAGAATTTTTGGGAGCCTAGTCGTGTACAGGACCCCGAAAACCAATCACCGCCTTCAGGATTTCTAAGGGCGCAAACTTTTGATTTCACTCCTCACTACCTACCACAGTTTCGGAGGCCATGAAATCCAAAGATAGCACAAACCCCCCCCCCCAAATGACTCAATTTTGGAAAGTAGACACCCCAAGCTATTTTCTGAGAGGCATGTTGAGTCCATGGAATATTTTATATTTTGCCACAAGTTACGGGAAAATTACAACATTTTTTTTTTTTTACAAAGCTGTCACTAAATGATACATCGCTCAAACATGCCATGGGTGTATGTGAAATTGCAGCCCAAAATACATTCTGCTGCTTCTCCTGAGTACGGGAATACCATATGTGTGAGAAATTTTGGCAGTCTAGCCGCGTACAGGACCCCGAACTACCTATCACAGTTTGGGAGGCTATGAAATGGCCAGATAGCACAACCCCCCCCCCCCCCAATGACCCCATTTTGGAAAGTAGACACCCCAAGCTAGTTTCTGAGAGGCATGTTGAGTATTTTGCAGATCTCACTTTTTGTCACAAAGTTTTGAAAATTGAAAAAAGAAAAAAAAATAGATTTTCCTTTTCTTTCTTCATATTCCAAAACAAATGAGTGCTGCAAAATACTCACCATGCCTCTTAGCAAATACCTTGGGGTGTCTACTTTCCAAAATGGGGTAATTTAAGGGGGGGGGGCTATCCTGTCATTTTAAGGCTTCCGAAACTGTGATAGATAGTGAGGAGTAAAATCACCATTTTACGTCCTTAGAAAGTCTGAAGGCGGTGATTGGTTTTTGGGGTCCTGTACAAAGCTAGGCTCCCAAAAAGTCTCACACATGTGTTATCCCCGTACTCAGGAGAAGCAGCAAAATGTATTTTGGGGGGTAATGCCACAAAAACCCATGGCATGTTTGAGCGATATATAATTTAGTGACAACTGTGTGCAAAAAAAAATTTTAATTTTCCCGAAGCTTATGGCAAAATATAAAATATTCCATGGACTCAACATGGCTCTAAGCAAACAGCTTGGGGGGTCTAATTTCGAAAATGGGGTCATTTGGGGGGCTTTCAACTGTCCTGGCATTTTATGCCCAACATCACCTACTCTTCTAACCACTTGAACTACCAAGTCCTTTCTGACACTTTTTGTTTACATTAAAATAATATATTTTTTTTGCTAGAAAATTACTTTCAATCCCCAAACATTATATATATTTTAAATCAGAGGCCCTACAGTTTAAAATGGTGGGTGTTACAATTGTTTTTTTATAAAGTATTTGCTCAGCGATTTTTCAAACGCAACTTTTTGTGAAAAAAAAAAACACTTTTTTGAATTTTAATGGCCAAAAAAAAACACACTATATTGCCCAAATGTTTGGTGAAATATAACAGATGACCTTATGCCAAGTACATAGATACCAAACATGACATGCTTTAAAATTACACGCACTCGCTCAGCAGTGACAAACTATATATATTTTTAAAAGCCTTTAAAAGCATTTACAGCTTACCACTTTAGATTTACAGATGAGGTCTACTGCTAGAATTACTGCCCTCAATCTGATGTTAGTGGTGATACTTCACATGCATGGTGCAATTGCTGTTTACATATGACACAAGACCGACGCTTGTGTTCACCTTTGCGTGCATACACGGGGGGCGGGGGGGGGGGCTGCTCTATTCATTTTTTTTTTTTTAATGATTCATTTTGCTTTTTATTTTATTTTTACACTGTCCCTTTATTTGTCTTTTTTTTTTTTTACTGTTATCACAGGGAATTTAAATATCCCCTATGATAGTAATATAAACTTGTATGATCACGGAAGGGATCTATAAGGGTTCTGTGATCATACAAGTGTATATATGAGTATATGTATTAATAAACAATCAAACTATCTCTGTATTTATCCATCAATGTTATACAATGACCACCACATGCTTCATATGAAGTCCCAATCCCCCCTTTTTGCAAAAACTTTTTTTTGCAATTTTTTATAATATTCACAGGGATGGAAGCAACAGCCTTACCAGGCTACAGCTTCATTTAAAGTCCCACTAATTTCCCTTATTTTCTCCTTCTATGGTCAGCTGGCAGAACCACCGGCTGCATTCCCGTAAATTGCTTTTACATGAAAGCCGACCGCCGGCAGAAAACAACGATACCAAGATGATACCTAAATCTGCAGGCATCATTCCGGTATAACCACTCAAAGTCCAGCAACATACCAGTATGTCATTGGTCCTTGTTGGGCATATATTGTAATGTTCTTTTTTTTCATGCAGCCTGTGAATGAAAAAAGAGAATCAATCAATCGGCGGCATGCCCACCATTAGAATACCGCCCTGCATCCACCCACTTCTTTTTTTTGTATAATCTTTATCTATGCCAAATAAACACAAGATGTTTACAAACACACACTGTGATGACACATATAGGAGACACCAGTGGGTCCGACCCACCCATTTGGTATTCTTGCATTATCATGAAAGAAGCAACAACACATCACAGACTATTTTTCCTTAACAATTGGCTTTCCAGGCCGGCCCGGGAGACCAAAGTGCTGCCAGAGGTTTGCGGGCCAGGCGGGACCCCTACGCCACCTGCCTAGATGCCGGTGTGTGCAGGGCGTGCGTGTCACCAGACCGTCTCTTCCCGGTGGAGAGGGGGGCAACAGTGTGCCTCCCTCATACCCATTCCAACCATAGAGGTTGCCCATAGGGCCGACAGGTCTGGGGCCGCACCTCCATGATGGGCCTCCCCCCCTCTGCCACAGGGGGGAGGTCACTATTTACTAAGGGGCGGGGGGTCCCCTCCAGCCCAGCCAATCATCTCAAGCTCAGGACATCGGGCTACAGCCCAGATTGCCCTGTGCAGACTGGAAACCCACACGACTCAAATCTTGTTTGCATAATTACAGAACATAACTGAACAAACAAAGAAAAAAGGAGAAAGTAAAGGGGAAAAGAACAAGAGGGAATACGGAGAAAAGGAGAGAAATAGGTGAGAGTGATAGAAAGAGAACATGTAAGAATGGGAGGCTTTCCCCTGAGCACCATACCTGCAGCATACCCCCACATCACAGATAGGGAGGGGTTCCTTCCCCACACTAGGGACCACAGCTATATTTTTCAAAGCAATGCACCTCACAAATGGCCGAGGTCTGTGTTCATTCTATTCCTAAGAGAGGGTTCTGCCAGCTCCAGCAGTGCAGTATCCAAGCTAGAGAGCACCTGAGGCCTGCCTGAGGTATATGCCTGCCATTGGGCCCACACAGCCCTGAACCTTTCCCCTCTCCCCCTGCACAAAGCCACCCATTCCTCAGCATCCCTTATCTCTCCCACCCAGTCGTCAGGGTCCGGAACCTGGGTCTGTCTCCAGAAGATCGGGATCAGGTGCTTGGCCGTGTTGAGGAGGTGTGGCAATACAGTAAATTTATAGTGACAAATTGAGGCTGGAGGGACATGCAAGAGGAAATGGAGCAGGGAGAACGGGATCTCCGTATCCAAAATGTCTGTTATGCAAGACTGAACTTCCCTCCAAAATGGTTGAATTTTGGGGCATTCCCACCAGACGTGCAATAATGTACCCTTTTGTCCACACCCCCTCCAGCAGTGGTTCGAGACAGGGGGTAGATTTTAGCTATAATGGCAGGTACCCTGTACCAGCGGGCAAGTAGCTTATAATTAGTTTCCTGTGTTCTCCTCTCAATCGTGCTAGAGTGGGCTAATTGGTACATATGTGACAGCTGGGCCTTAGTGAACTTAATTCCAGATCCCTCTCCCATTCCCTGATGAAAGCTGGTTTAACAGAGGGGCCCACTGAGCCTAAAAGTTGATACAGTTCAGAAATCATATGGGGTATGGGCTCATCGTCTGCAAACAAGCGTTTGAATGGTGTTAGGGAATAGAGGTTTCTAATCGAATGACACTGGGAAGAGAAAAAATGGGCGAGTTGGGTATGTCGCCACGAGTCCATGGGGAAGCTTCCATAACGGTTTCTGAGGGTGGCGAGGGTGGGAAGTCTAAAGTTCTCCAGCAATGTGCCACAGCAAACGTGTATATCCTTAACCCATTTCCTAAAAAAGCCCTGCTGCTCCCTCAGGATGAATCAACGAAAGCCCCCCCAGCGGGGCCAGTGGGGACACCGACGGTGCCAAGGCATATAGTTTATTTGTCCCGTCCCAAATTTTGAGGGTCTGATGCGTGAGGGGAGATGTGCCCTCTGACAGTCCCCTACAATCCCTGGGCAACCATGGGGCATAGGCCAGATCCCTGCCCGTCATGCATTTCTCCAGTCTAACCCACCATCTGCCAGCTGCGTGGAAGCACCAGTTCAGAATTCTTTGCAGGGCGATGGCCCTATAATAGCATTTGAGATCTGGGACAGCGAGTCTGGGCTTTTTGTCGTTCCACACAAATCCCGTCAGCAGGCTAGTTACTCTGGAGAAAAAGGAACCAGGCAGGGCAACCGGTACCATCTGCATATAAAAAAGGGCCCTCAGGAGCACATTCATCTTAATTATATTAACTCGACCTAGCCATGTAAAAACCATGTAAAAGCCATTTTTGTCCAGGTCAGAAGGTCCCTTGGGATAATTGTTTTCGTATAACGTCTCATATCTATCTGTGAGCATGATGCCCAAATACTTGATGGTGGATTTAGCTCAGGTGAAGGGGAACTCCGTTTGCAGGCTGTTAACCATTGGGCTCGGTATCGTGATTGGTAAGATGTCTGACTTTGTTCAATTTATTTGGAAATTGTAGAGTTTGCCATATCTTCGGAGTTCAGCCATGAGATTCGGCAACAAAATCCGGGGGGTTAGGAGACATAAAAAAGGATGTCGTCCACGTAAGCCGATAATTTATGCTCCGTGTCGCCTACCAGTGGCCCTTTAATATTGGGGTTAGTGCGGACCAATCGTAACAGGGGCTCTAATGTGAGCACGAAGAGAAGAGGTGACAATGGGCACCCCTGTCTCGTTCCGTTTCTAATCGGGAATCTGGGGGAAAGGAACCCGTTCACCTTCACCTGGGCTTGTGGCTCTGTGTATAAGGCGAAAATCCATGCCAGCACTTTGGACCCAGCCCGAGGGACTCTAACACTCCCTGTAGGAAAGGCCAGCTCACCTGGTCAAAGGCCTCCTCCACATCCATGGATAGGATGAGGTAGTGGCCTCCGACCGGGTCGTTCCATGCCCAGTTAATAAGGCTAATAGCTCTAAGCGAATTATCGCTGGCCTCCCATCTGGTCACAAACCCAGTCTGATCAGGGTGTACTACCTCAGGGATTAGGTATTTCAATCTGTTTGCCAAGACTTTTTGCAAAAAAATCTTGACGTCCATGTTTAACCACTTCCGTACCGCCGGACGTCATATGACGTCCTTGGGTTTGAGTGGTGATATATGAATGGTGCCTGCAGCTGCAGGCACCATTCAGATACCGTTTTTTTCAGCAGGCGATTCCCTGCAAGATAAAAGTGATCTTAGCAGCGGATTCGCTTACCGGACCCGCCGGCAGCAGCGGAGATGACCCGATGCTTTCCCCCCGCTCACTCGGCTCAATAACACGGCCGGCGGAAATGACGTCAGAAATGACGTCTGCCCAACGGTCTTAAAGGGCCCGATTTTTTTTTCTTCTGTCACTTTTTTCAGATTTTTTTTTTTTTTTGCATTTGAGTGTAAACATGAGATCTGAGGACTTTTTGACCCCGGATCTCATATTTAAGAGGACCTGTCATGCTTTTTTCTATTACAAGGAATGTTTACATTTCTTGTAATAGGAATAAAATTGATCAATTTTTTTTTTAAAGAACAGTGTAAAAATAAACAGTAAAAAGCAAAATAAATAATTAAAAAAAAAAAAAAAAATTTAAAGCGCTCCGTCCCGCCGAGCTCGCGCGTAGAAGCGAAGGCATACGTAAGTCCCGCCCACATATGAAAACAATGTTCAAACCACACATGTGAGGTATCGCCGCGATCGTTAGAGCGAGAGCAACAATTCTAGCTCTATACCTCCTCTGTAACGCAAAACTGCAAACCTGTAGAATTTTTTAAATGTCGCCAATGGAGAATTTTAATTTGCAAAGTTTATCGCCGTTCCGCGAGCGGACGCAATTTTGAAGCATGACATGTTGGGTATCATTTTACTCGGCATAACAATATCTTTCACAATATGGAAAAAAATTGGCCTAACTTTACTGCTTTCTTATTTTTTAACTAAAAAAACTGAATTTATTAAAAAAAAAGCACGCTTGTAAGACCGCTGCGCAAATACGGTGTGACATCAATTTTTTCAATGACCGCCATTTTATTCTCTAGGGTGTTAGGAAAAAAAAATATATAATGTTTGGGGATTCTAAGTAATTTTATAGCAAAAAAAACAGTTTTTAACTGGTAAGCACCGAACTCAAGAAACAGGCTTGGTATTGAAGTGGTTAATAGAGATATCGGACGATTGCTCTGCGGTAGTGTAGGGTCCATTCCTTCCTTGGGCAGAACCGTGATATGCGCCAACAGCGCCTCGAGTGGGATCCCTTTCCCCCCTGCCACCGAATTAAAATAACTATAAATTGGTCCTAGCAATAGGGGTAGAAAGGTGGAGTAGTAGCTTTTATCAAACCCGTCCGGGCCCGGACTTTTCCCACTCGGTATAGATTTAATTACCACCTCAACCTCTGTCTGCAATATTGGTGCCTCTAAAGTCTCCAGCTGCTCCTCCATAAGAGATGGAATGCCCTAGCATATATTCCTGTATGGCATTATATTTGTCAGGGAGGTCTGGGACCTCGTTGCTACCGTCTATTGAGTATAGGTGTGCATAATAATCCCTGAAAACTGACGCAATCTTGGAAGAGTGGAAGACTGTCTCCCCCGCTGTGGACCGCATTTTGTATATGTGCATCTGAGCTCCCAGTTTCCAAAGAGCCCTCGCTTACATCCGGCTGCCCTTATCACCATGTTCATAATACCTATGTGCTTGAAACCGCAGCTGTTTGTGAACTTTCCGGTCCAGCAAGCGGGAGAAAAGCTCACTCAACTCCAATGATTTTTTGAGGGCGTCTGGATGACTATTCTGCTTATGGCAGAGCTCAACTCTCTGGAGGGCACCCAGCACTCATTGGAAATCTACCTGCTGTGCCTTTTTGAGCGTGGCTCCCTGTGAAATTAGCTCATCCCGCACCGCCGCCTTGTGTCCCTAGCAGACCATACCCTGATCCACCCCAACATTCATGTTCTCTGCAAAGTAATGCCACAGAGTCTCCAACACCACTGAAACCGCAGCTGAGTCGTCCAGGAGATATGCGTTCAATCGACAAGACCACGGCTTACCCCTGCCGTGAGACAACCGGAGCGTAGCCGTAATGGGCGCGTGATCAGAGATGGTTATATGCTCAATGGAGGCATTTTTTAGCAGCTCAAGGGTGTGGTGATCTACCAGCAACAGATCTATGTGTGTATAAAAATCATGCACTGTAGAATAATAACTGTAATCTCTGCTGGAGGGGTGCAATAACCGCCAGCTGTCCATGAGCAAGTGGGCCTGGACAGCGTTACGAAATCGCTTGAGAAATGTTTACGAGTGTGTGTGGGGCGACTATGGGAAATGTACAGGGTCGGGTCCGGGCCAACATTAAAATCCCCCCCAGTACCATATGGCCCTCCCAGAAGTTGGCCAACCGGTCCAGCGTGGCCTCCAGGAATGCGATCTGGTCACAGTTGGGGGCGTACAATGTGGCAAAGGTATACTTCATTCCCTCTATCATGCCCTTCAGGATGGGGTGGCATGTGCCACTGGTTGAAAGCAGCAGGCTTTGTGAATGCCTATCGCAGTGCCTTTTGATTTAGAGGTTGGTGAGACGCTGAGGAACCACTGACTAAAGAGGTGAGTGGGTAACTTGGGCAGGGACTGGGAGGTGAAGTGTGTTTCTTGTAGAAACAACCCTTGGGCCTTCAGCCACTTAAGTTCTACCCAGAGCTTGCTTCTTTTGTGTGGTGAACACAGACCTCGTACATTATAAGAGATTACCTTTAAAGTGGTCATGGTGGTTGCCAAAGCTGTGTCAAACTCACATCATGATGGTGGTCCCAGTGTGGGGGGTCGAGCAAGGAGCATGTCCCAGGAGAGTCCTCCCAAAAAAAGAAAAAAAAGAGAAGAGGATATTAAACCACAGTGCAAAAACAGAGGCATTATAAAGTAACAGTAAAACATGTCCGCTAGAAAACAACTGGCCTTTTTCAGTAACAGTCAGTGTTGGGTTGAGGACATGGCCCCATCCCCCGAAGGGGGGGACCCCGCCACCCGACCCAGCACTCCATATAGGTATAACTCCTATTGGAAAGGGGCCTATTGGGGGAACTGAGGCCAGTGCAGGGGGAATAGGAGGGGGGGTGTTTCAGCTCTGTCCACCACTTCCATGAGCGCAGTTCAAGACCCAGGGGGAGACATGAGGCAGTCAATCGAAATTGGCATAAGCCGCATCATCGCAGCAGTAAGAAATGGGGAGGGGGGGGACATAGGTGGAAGAGTTTGTGGTCAGGAGAGTATGTAGTAGGAGGAAACCGTCCCGATGAGATACAGTTATGGGGGTTGTCACCTCTCAGTCCCCCAGTGCAGCAGGGGTAGTGTCCAATGCTTAAGAGTCATCCCCAACAGGGGCTGGGAGTCCTCTGAAACGTGTAATAACAAAAAGAGCGAAAATGGAGGGGGGAAAGATAGGTCCACGTTGGTCCCCATAAGCTGGACGGTTCTCACAAGCAGAGGAGGGACAGGGAGGAGATACCTGGCAGCTGAGGGCATCCACCATTGCGGGCTCTATTGTATGGGGAGCAGACTCTTGTTGCTGCAGCCTGGTCCCCAAATGTCCATTCAATGAGGGATAAGGACCACCGCATGGGTATATTTCAATGTTGGAAGAGGGGATGCCTGACATGCCAATCCATCTCACATGGCACCTCCACCTTTGATAGAGAAAACCACACCTTTTCCATCAGGCAATTCATAACTTGTTCATGCAGCTACGTGATACATATACTTTGATGCCCGTGCCAACTATTATACGTAGGCCATACCATCCTGGTACTACGTACAAGAATAGGTGAACATAGAAGATTAATCAAAGCTAGGAACTGTAAGGGTCTTGTAAATACCCCCCTTAATTATGTACTTCCTTTGTCCTGTGCTATAACCTAATTTAGAGTGCTTCTTAAACATTGGCTTTTTAAGCTGACAAGTTGTAATATGTATCAACATTGTTATTATTATTATTATAGGAAAGATGATAAAGAACGTGAGAAAGATAACTTTAGGAAGTTTTGGCGAGAAGCCTAGAATATGTTTACCAGAACATAATCATAAATACTGATAAATATGTCTAGGACATAACTGGAACTAACTAGAATTGTACAATAATGCACACATATATACTTTATCAAAGTGTGTAGTAATTACTAACAGGTGTTATTAAGAGTGACCAACTTGTGTATAGACAATTCTATTAACGTGGGTTTGTCTTTAATGATGATAAGCAATGGGTGGACATTTCCTTTATTGGTTTCTATTGTTGTAAATATCGCTTGGTCATATCGTGATAATATATTTTATTTAAGATACTGTACCAGGAAATAAAGAACGAGTGATATATTATTCTGTGTCCATGTGTTGACTTTGGTCTGCATTGCCCCCACAGAATTCTGTGTGTCTGGGGTGAGAAAGAGAAGGTGCTGGCACAGGTTAGTATAGGAGTCATATATAGGGAATAATTCTTAATAATAGAAAGATTATTAACTTGTTGTATAGTTAGGTTGCGTAACCTTTCAGGAACGATCAACATAATGTCCTGTGACACTTTCTATAACACCACAAGAACTACAAATGCCTAACAGTATTGGCCATCGAATATATCGCTGACAAATCCCTTTCAGATATTGAGAAATTTGCAGTACTTTGCAAAAAAAAAAGTCTACTGGATCTACCATCTCAACACTTTGGCACCAAACGGTTTGAACAAAGATATGGAAACAAACCACTTAATTTAGATTGCACTGTGTAAATCCTAGCATCCCCCCGCTCCTCCCCCCTCCTCCCTTCCATTCTCCCCCCCTTTCCCTTCCTGTGCCCTCCCCCTGCCCCCCCCCCACCCTCTTCTTCCTCTCCCCCTTTCCCCCTCCCCTCCCCTTTTCTCTTTCCTTCGGTATTCATGAATTTCTCAAAAAAAATCTTTAAAACGACATGTATATATGATTATACAAGAATGTTTGTATATATAAGCACTATAAGGTTCCACATAATATTCCGCTACTAATAGAGTTGAGGGAACCCGGACTGTAAAGTTCGGGTCCGTACCGGACTTAGGGGTGTCCGTGCCCCGAACCCGGACATTTGCAAAAAAGTCTAGGTTCGGTATTCGGGTATTTTGCACGCCTTTTCTATAGCAGCACGGCCGCCAGTCAACAAGCACTTTACTTGTTTGCCCATAGAAGCCATCACAGCCATGCCTACTAATGGCATGGCTGTGATTGGCCAGTGCATCATGTGACCCAGACTATTTTTGGCGCCTTTTCTATAGCTGCAGGGCAGCCAATCAACAACCGTTTCACTCGTTTGCCCTTAGAAGCCATCACAGCCATGCCCACTAATGGCATGGCTGTGAAACGCTAGTGCATCATTTGACCCAGCCCCTATATGTGCTGGAGTCACGTATGCCACGTGCCACATCGTCTCAGGCTAGTGTAGGGAGAGCATGCTGCCGGCGCTGTGAGGGACAGATTGCCGATCTAATATGATCTCATCCTGCGTTACAGACAGATTCCTGGCGGTGCTGTGAGGGCAAAGCTTAGCATTCTAATGTGATCTGATACTGGACTAGGTAGAGTTCACTATTGCTGTGAGGGATAGATTATTGATCTAATATCATCTCATCCTGTATTGCAGAAAGATTCCAGGCGGTGCTGTTAGGGCAAAGCTTAGCATTCCAAAACCATCTGATACTGGATTAGGTAGAGTTTCCTACTGCTGTGAGGGATAGATTACCGATCTAATATCATCTCATCCTGTATTGCAGAAAGGTTCCTGGCGGTGCTGTGAGGGCAAAGCATAGCGTTCTAAAACCATCTGATACTGGATTAGGTACAGTTTACTGGTGCTGTGATGGACAGATTATTGTTCTAAAATCATCTCATCCTGTATTACAGGAAGGTTTCTGGCGGTGCTGTGAGGGGAAAGCTTAGCGTTCTAAAACCATCTGATACTGCATTAGGTACAGTTTACTAGTGCTGTGAGGGACAGATTATTGTTCTAAAATCATCTCCTAGTTCTATAGGGAGAGGTTCCTGCTGCTCCTGTGAGGGACAGATGATTGTTCTAAAATCATCTCCTAATTCTATAGGGAGAGGTTCCTGCTGGTGCTGTAAGGGACAGATTATTGTTCTAAAATCATTCAATACGTCTAGAGGGAGAGGTTCCTGCTGGTGCTGTGAGGGACAGATTATTGTTCTAAAATCATCTCCTAGCTCTATAGGGAGAGGTTCCTGCTGGTGCTGTAAGGGATAGATTATTGTTCTAAAATCATCACATACTGCTAGAGGGAGAGGTTCCTGCTGCTCCTGTGAGGGACAGATTATTGTTCTAAAATCATATCATAATGGTGTAGGGAGAGGTTCCTGCTGTTGGTGTGAGCAGTGCATTTCTTGCACAAAAATAAAAAGTGTGTATACGTTGTTTTCCAAAAAAAAGAAGAAGAATTTATTATTCTTTTTTTTTGTATTAATAAATAGTGCTGCATAGTACATTTGCGGCCAGAATGAGGAGAGCGTCAAATAAGGGATGTGGTCGTGGTGCTGCTGGTGCTGCTGGTGTTGGTGGTGTTGGTGAAGTTCCTATTGCAAGAAGAGGACGGTTGATTTGTGCCAGCTACACGCACAAGTGAAACACCTTCTTCAGGTGCAAGTAGCTGACAGAACCTTCAACGTTTTATGGTAGGCTCGAATGCTGCTCAACGAATGGTGAGGCCAGAACAAGTACAGGTGATAGTTGATGACTCTCCTGGTGTGCTTTCCATGGGCCATCCACATAGCGCTGCCCCAGAAGTGGAAGACATTGAGTGCACCGATCCCCAAACACTTCTGTTGCAGGATGAGGACATGGAAACACCAGCGCAGCACATCTCTGATGATTAAGAAACACAGGTGCCAACTGCTGCAGCTTTCCACAGTGTGCAGACTGACAAGGAGGGCAGTGGTGAAGGGTGGGTGGAAGATGATGTGGAGGAGGAGGATGAGGAGGTCCTAGACCCCACATGGAATGAGTGTCATGTGAGTGACGTGTGCAGTTTGGAGGAAGAGGTGGTGGTCGCACAGAGGCAGCAGCACAGCAAAAGGAGAAGCAGGTTGCAAAAACGGAGCAAGCGTCCCCTAGACAGTACGCCTGCTACTACCCACTGCACCCAGGGACCTAGCACACCAAAGGCAGCTCAAAGGCGTTCCCCGGCGTGGCAGTTCTTCAGACAATGTGCTGACTACAAGACACGAGTGGTTTGCACACTGTGCAATGAGAGCCTGAAGCGAGGCATAAATGTTCTAAACCTGAGCACAACCTGCATGACTAGGCATCTAAATTCAAAGCACTTGCTGCAGTGGAATAAGTACCTCAAAATCCAAGAAAGGTCTTGGCCAGTGTCAACTGCCACCCAGCAAACAGACCATGTGACAGCAACGCCACCATGTCCGCCACCGTCCCCAAGCATTTCCACACGGTCCCATGGAAGCTTACAGCTCTCCATCTCCCAAACACTGGAGATAAAGAGGAAGTATCCCCCTACCCACCCGCGATCCCTGGCCCTGAATGCCAGCATTTCAAAATTCCTGGCCTTTGAAATGCTGTCATTCCGTCTGGTGGACACGGACAGTTTTAACAACCTGATGGCGGTGGCTGTCCCAGAGTACGTGGTTCCCAGCCGCCACTACTTTTCCAGGCGAGCCATCCCTTCCCTGCACAAACAAGTCGGGGATGAGATCAAGTGTGCACTGCGCAATGCCATCTGTGGCAAGGTCCACATAACCACTGATACGTGGACCAGTAAGCACGGGCAGG
>BLSH010431310.1:52002-64379 GCA_018402905.1 Glandirana rugosa
TTACTGTGGGTTATTGGGATGATCTAGTAGGAATGCGGTTGACGGTGAACTAGAGAAGTTGTCTGGTTATGGGTGGTTTAGGTAAGAGAATGTGTCAGTTTTCATTTTAATGGTGGAGGGTGTGAAGTTGTCTATTTTTGAAGTAGTTAATCATCCTGACCTGTCGGTGAGGGGGTTGAAATGCCGAATTGGCGAAGATGTAATATGTTTGACTAGGGGGGGCCACGTGGTCCTGCGCAATGGGGGTTGTGTTTGTGATGGAGCGATCAAGACTGCCCTGTCTTGTGGGGGGGGTGGAGAGAGTCAGAACTAGCGAGGTAGTGTTTGTGTTGGGGGTAACGCGTCCTGGTGCACCGGGGGGGATCAGTTTGTATAATGTAGAAGCGGTTAAGCCGTAAAGTTGGGGGAGTGGCTGTCCAGTCCTACTAATTGATGAAGTTTTTATCTGTTGAAGTGTGGGAGGTGGTAATTTTACTTTTGACTGTGTAAGAGAATGGATTTGGTGGGTATTGGTCTGTTGAAGAGATCAAGTGGCAGTTGGCGTAAGGATGATCTAGTAGGGTTATTGGGTGTCATTGTGCTTTCGTTTTGGTTGGTTATGGTCCAATTGTCATATTTTGTCACAGGTGGGTTGTGTGTGAGTCAAGTTGTCTTGGTCTGTAGCATACATTTCTAATTAAAGCAAAACATTAAAGAGTAAAAGAGTAAACATTAGTCAGGCCGTCCTCTGGTTTTCCGGGTGGGTTGTAGAAGACACATGGTCGTGGAGCGGTGATGCGCGACCATAATAAGAAAAATATATAAATGGCTTAATTGTTATATCATCCGGAGTGATTTGGGGGAGTATTACATGGGGATATTGTATTATGATATTGTGATATATATAATGGCGTTCACTTCTATGACGTGTGGGGGTGTTTGGTTTAGAGGATGGGGGGTGCAGTCGCACATCACCGCTTCACGGGGAGGGCCACTTTCACCTAAGAATCGCATGGTCAATTAAATATCGGAGACTTAGGTTCTTTTTAACATCTTAACCATGAATTACAACAGTAATGTAACAATAACAAAGGTAAACAATGTCCCTGGTAAGGGGAGGGCAAGCGCTTCCGTATAGGAGCAAGTAAGGTGGGTAGGGGATATGGGGTGAACTTGGTTTTCTTAGAGTGCCGAATATGGAGCTCAAGAGGGTCAGGGCAACCATTGGGAGTTGTGGTTAAGGAGAGTCACAGTATGGTTGATCTGTTCCCGGGGTGTCTCTTGCTAGGCCAGCCATATTCAGCTTCATTTAGGGTTATATAAAGTTCCGTTTCTGAATTGACAGTTTGGGGGATGAAACGAAGTATGGGGATGGTGCTCAGAAGTCTCTGTTATGTGGGAAATCGGTTAGGTGTGCTGGTGCATTACCTGCAGTCCCTGTGGTGGGATGAGTTGAGGGCCTGGATTTAGCTGATGGTTCTCAAGTTCTGCGAGGTTTCACCGGAGAGTTCTTTCGCTTGCAGTGACTTGAGGTTTTCGGTTCTTCTGTCTTCCAGAGGGGCTGTGTAGAGGGATACATGAGAGAAAGACAAAAACAGAGATAGAAGACAGGGGGGGGGGGAGTTGGTGAGGGAATAAGGGCTCCTGATGGATAGGGGGTATAAGACAGGAGCAGGTGTGTGGTTTGGGAAGCACTGCTTGGTCTTGCTCCATATACTAGTTATCTTCTGTGAGTTTGATAGGCGATTGTAGATGTGGTTGGGACATTGGTGTGATGGTGGCGTTGTCAAACCGGTAGAGATGTATGAGCGAGATGGGAGATCTGTGACATTTCTTCAGGTATCAATTTTGTCTGGGTCTCCTGTGAGCTGGAGAGGAGGTGGGGCTATTTGACATGGTGTGTTCGGTCGTTGAAGACCTGGGATTTCTCGGAGATGTAGACCTTCGGCGTCTTATGTGATATTCGTCACGAACTGGGATAGCATCTGTGGAAGTTGCTCTCCTCAGGGCGCCTGGTGGATTGTAGTTGTACCAATCTGGGAGGTCTAGTTGCGGAAGGTTGAAGGCCGCACAGAAGGTGGGAAGGTCTTCCCTGAAGCGTATCGTGGTCGATTGATTTTGAAAGGAGGCGGCTAGGCAGAATGGGAATTTCCACCGATACTGGATACCCTTGTCTCGTAGAAGGTCTAGCAGGGGACGTAATATTCTCCTGTTTTGAAGGGTGATGGGAGAGAGGTCCTGGAATAGCTTCACTTCTGTACCACGGTATAGTAGGGATTGGCGGTCTCTGGCCCTCCGCAGGATGTCCTCTTTAATCTTGAAGTTGACGATACAGCATATCACGTCCCTTGGGGGGTCAGTATCTCGCCTCCTGGGTTTGAGGGCCCTGTGTATGCGTTCAATTTCAATTGGCGTGTCAGGAGGTCTTCCGAGCAGGTCATTGAATATATTGATGGCTGCGTGTGTGACTTGGTTATGTTCAATTGACTCAGGCATTCCTCTTATTCTTATATTATGTCGGCGTCCGCGATTCTCTAGATCCTCCAGGTGTCTCTGCATGTCTCTCAGCTGGGTGCTATGGGATTGTGCAGACTCTTGAAGTTGCTGTAATGCAGAGCTGTGAACCATTGTTGTTTCCTCAACATCTTCCAGTCTATTGTGCACAGATTGCAGCTCTCTTTTCAGATTAGAAATGGCTGAGGTCATTGCTGCTGTTAGGGACTCCTTGATGTCTTCTGCTACTAACCTTAGGTCTGCCATGGCTAAAGGCTGTGGTGCAGTGGAGTTATGATGTAGGGTGCTGGAGCTCTGCCTCCCTGTTGGGCTCAGACTGGATGAGCGCGCCGCGGCCTGGTAGGCCCGATCTGAAGCCGGGGACTCGCGTGAATGCAATCGGAAGAGTTCCGGGATGCTGCGGCCGGAACGATTGTTCGTGCCCCGGGGTGAGCGCGATCGGGCCGGGGACGGTTCCCTTGATGTTTTGCCCATTTTGGCGCTGTTGTGTTCGGCGGATGGCTTACTTTTAAAGCTTAAATCCCTCCGGTGCTCAGGAGCTCAGGGATTAGGCGTCCATGCCGTTCCAACGCCAGGCCACGCCCCCTTGGGATTTTTAAGTATCGAAGTTTGGCGCCATTCCATGAGTGTGCGCAAAGCCTCATATGTTAGGTATGTATTTACTCGGTGTAACATCTTCTTTCACATTATGCAAAAAAATTGGGCTAACTTTATTGTTTTTTTGTTTTTTTTAATAAATGAAACCAAAAATCCAGAAAATCCAAAAAAAAGAGTTTGAAAAATGACTGCGCAAATACCGTATGAGATAAAAATTTGCAATGCCCGCCACTTTATTCCCTAGGGTGTTTGCTAAAAAAATCATATATAATGTTTGGGGGTTCTGAGTAATTTTCTAGCAAACATATGATGATTTTTACATATAGCAGTGAAGTGTCAGAATAGGCCTGGATGGGAAGTTGTAAAGTTGTAAAGTGCTGCTCAAACTGTTGGCGCTATATAAATGCCGAAAAATAATAATAATAATTATAATAATAACTGTGTATATAATGCAGTAATATCCTGTAGTACTGCATATTTTTTCCCTGACATCCTATATTATATAATGCATAGGCTCTACCATCACTTTGCCACTGTGTAAATCTGCCTCTCCTTGGTCCTTCTCCGGTGACAGCACTCCGGTGACAGCACTCGTTTCATACACAGAATAGCCAACCCCAGTAAGATTCCACCTCCAGAACATACACATTAATCTTTTCATTGTATCCTTCCTCTAGCACAGGGGTCTCCAAATGCCTAATCTGGCCTGCTGCAAGATTTTATCAAACACTCTGATGTAGGAGGGGACTCTGATGGGGACCCTGATGTAAGGGGGGACTCTGATGGAGACTCTCATGTAGGGGGGGACACTAATATAAGGGGTGCTTTGTTTTATTATAGTTTTTTCTGTTGATCTAAATAAATAAGACAATGGTTTTAATCTGATTTGTTCATTTATAAAACTGATTTTTTTAGGCCTGTATCTGTAAAATATACTATGTGGCCCCAATACTGAAACGTTTGAAGACCCCCTCCTCTAGCAAAAGCTCCACTTTCTTTTCCAATGTGTAGTCATGCTCTGCAAGGACACAAATTGCATACTGAACACTGAGCTCAGACAGTCTGGAGGTTCGGCACCCAGAGTGAAGCTTAGTTCAGCAACATTCTGCCCCCAGTCATTTGTCTGTATCTTGCCTGCAGCACCCATACCTCACATCTTAATACCCATACCAACTGCGAGGTTTGCATTTACCCCTCAATGATTAGCTGCCACAGAAGAAGCATTAAATCTTTAGTCATCTACCCTTAGCTTATAAACATTAACCCTTAAGTAATCTGTGTGCAGTGTATGTGGTCTGCTTCAGGAACATGTGAGGCAATCCACCAGTGATGATTATTCAGTGTGTGCTTTGACCCCTTTGTGATTTGCTCCCATTATATAGGCCAGGGGTAGACAACCTGTGGCCCTTTAGCTGTTGCAGAACTACGAGTCCCATCATGCCTCTGAAGGAATGCTGTAGTGTATGTGAAGTAAAAATGCTTAAACATGCTAAAAGAAATCTATATTTTAATTCTTTATTTTTATCAATTTACAAAATGTAAAGTGAGTGAACAAAAGAAAAATCTAAATCAAATCAATATTTGGTGTAACTGCCCTTTGGCTTTAAACCAGTATCAATTCTTACACTTGCACACTTTATACACTTGCACAAAGTCAGGGATTTTGTAGGATTAGAGTCAGGTTTATGATTAACCAATTATACTAAGCAGGTGCTAATGACCATTGACTTCATATGTAGGTTGAAACACAGTCACACAGGAGACTTAAAACTGGGTGAGCCAAACTCTGCTACTAAGGTGAGGCTGTGGAAGACAGTTTCATGTCACAGGTCATACATCATGGCAAAACTGAGTACAGCAATAAGACATAAGGTAGTTATACTGCATCAGCAAGGTCTCTCCCCAGCAAAGATTTTAAAGCAGCCTGGGGTTTTCAGGATGTGCTGTTCAAGCTCTTTTGAAGAAGCGCAAAGAAATAGGCAATGTTGAGGAGCATAAATGAAGTGGTCAGCAAAGGAAACTCATTGCAGAAGATAGAAGAGACATTATGTAGGTACACCAACCTTCTGTCTGGAGAAATCTGGCCAGAAGTGGTCTTTATGGAAGAATTGTGGCCAAAAAGCCATGCCTCTGACGTGGAAACAAGACTAAGCGACTCAACTATGCTTGAAAACATAGGAACTGGGGTGCAAAAAAATGTCAGCAAGTGCTCTGAACTGACGAGTCAAAATTTTAAATATCTGGCTGTAGCAGAAGGCAGTTTGTTCTCCAAAGGGCTGGGGAGCGGTACAATAATGTGTGTCTGCAGACAACAGTGAAGCTTTCCTTGCAAGCCTGAGGATGCATTTCTGCAAATGGAGATTTGGTCAGGATCAATGGTGCCCTCAATGCTGAGAAATACAGGCAGATACATATTCATCATGCCATACCATCAGGGAGGTGTGTGGTTGGCCCCAAATTTATTCTGAAGCAGGACAACGGTCCTAAACATACAGCCAATGTCATTAAAAGCTATCTTCAGTGTAAAGAATAACAGGGATTCCTGGAAGTGATGGTATGGCAACATTGAGTCTGTCTGGGATTACATGAAGAGACAATAGGATTTGAGCCAGCCTACATCCACAGAAGATCTGTGGTTAGTTATCCAAGATATTTGGAACAACCTACGTGCAGAGTTCCTTCAAAAAATGTGTGCAAATGTACCAAGAAGAGTTGATGATGTTTTGAAGACAAATGGTGGTCACACCAAATATTGATTTAATTTGTATTTCTCTTCTGCTCATTTACTTTTCATTTTGTGAACTGATAAAAATAACCTATTAACACTTCTTTTTCTGCAAAACATTCTTAATTTACAGTATTTTTTCACACTTGCCTAAAAATTTTGCATAGTAGTATATTTGATAACCCCTCAAGTCCAATCCTCAACTCATGTGCATTACCTCCTAAGTGTTCTGTTCCCAAGCATGTTTATAAATCCCTCAGCACCCAATTGCCAGCTCATAATGGTTAACTTAGCACGCAGTACTCAATGTGTGTGCTTTACCACTCAGCACTTATTTTTCTATTTGTCCTCTTATGTGCATGAATATCTCAGCTGCTATTACCCAGCACATGTACAGTTACCCCTCAGTGGCCAGTCAACAGCAAGATGAAATGTTCTACTCACTGTCTACTGCACATAATGTACACTGTTGTACCTTCTACAACGTTGTCCTGCACATACTAGCCCCTATCATACACTACAGACTCCTCTTCTGCCCATACTGCCCATTGTCATACCCGCCACAATCCTTTTCTGCACATATTGTCCATTGTCTTACCCTCCACACTCCTCTACAGCACCTGTTTTTCACTGTAATATCCTTCACACTCTTCTCCTGCACTGAATAACCCCCATAATATTTAATCCTCCGCACTTCTCTCCTGCACATGCTGCATGCTGTCATAACCCGCATACTCCTGTCCTGTACATGCTGTCTGCTGTCACACCCTCTGCTCTTCTTCTACATATATTACCCACTAAGACACCTTTTTAACATTGTTTGGTATGTCCCCAAACTTTTCAGTTCTGGAATGTCACACTTTTGCTAGTAGACTTTAAAATTAGATGATATAAAATTGCATGCAGCCTTTTTTATAGCCATGATGCAAAATTAAACCCTGATAGGAAACCATGCAGTATTTGAAGATCATGAACAGATCTAAACCGTGTGACTAATCTCCAGTGGTTGTAACTACTCCTCATGGAGACAGCTATGGAAACCTTGCTAATTATTGCAGTGATAAACTGTGAATTGCACTTTGGGGGATTGGAAAATAAGCTAAATGTAACTTTTGCCCTAGTTTTCTTTGGCTAGGTACAATGTAGAGTGTCCAGGGAGCAATCATCTTTAATCTGAAAAGTAGACTATTTTTACCACTGAACAGTAGCAAGGCATAAAGCTTGTATACCTTAGATTTTTTTTTCTACCATGTCCTATTACTTACTACCTACAGATTTTCATGTTACTATTTCTGAGTTTTTTTCAGTTGTTATTTCCTAGTCATCAAGCTGTCAATGTAATCTGAATATTCCCTAAAAGTGTTTTATACATAGTTTTAAAAAGAGAAAGTGTAAATTATTATTATTATTTTTTTTAAAGTGTTTTCTCTATTTATACAGCAATATGATAACTATTGGGAATGACACACAATGACTGCGCTAATTACAAATTAAATCAATTGACAATCAATTGACACAGACAGCAGGACTTGGCCCCACTCCTTGGCTCCCAGGTCACTAGATTTGATTGACAGCAGCGGGAGCCATCAATTTATCCAATGAGGACCCGAGCCAACGGCTGGAGCTGCTGGGCTTGTCCTCGACGCTGGATGATCAGGTTCAGGTAAGTAAAAGGGGAGCTCTGGGGGGGCTGCTGCATTACAGGAGGATTTTCACCTAAATGCATAGAATGCATTAAGGTGAAACCCCTTGAGACTTTACTACCCCTTTAAGCAGCAAGAGAGGCCTGATCTCTGTAAAATAAATACGGTGTCCAAACTTTCCAGTAGTTGTCTTCTCTTTCCTTTAAAATCATGGTGAAGTTCTCTATTTCCTGAATCTCCTCATTCCTCATGTTCCATTGGGCTACGAGGACTTGAGCTTTTCCATAATGCCGTTAGTGGCGCTGTTAGGGCCCCAACTTCTAATTAGAGTAGCATATTGAGGCCACCATAGGAAAACAAAAACGATAGATTTTGACTTTCTACTCCTTTTGGCAGTAGATAACAAAAAGGAGGTGTTGAAAGAGGACATTTTGTACTTTCAACATTTTGTCCCATGTAGATGGGCTAAAACAATCTTAAAGTAAGTGCTATAAAGGCAAACATACAGGAAAGGTTTGATTATCATAAGCGTACCAGTGTCTGATTCCTAAAGATGTCTTTGTTCAATAAGAAAAACATCATTTTTTTTTATTAGCAAAGGATATGTTTTTGCAATGATATTCTAAACTTGAGTTTCTTATTTGTGGCACAAAATCTGCCAGGTTGTTGGATATCTGAAAGTAGACTCTTGCAGTTATGTAACACTTCTTTGCCTTACTCTATATTCTTCGAGCGTCGGCAAGTAATATTATTAACCTTTTGATCCATCCTGTTCTAGCTACAGAAAAATCAATAGGCAAGTAAAAAGTCTAGACTGCAAATAGTGGTATAGCCGTAGACCTAAAGAGATGTACAGTAGATGTGGATTTTTCCATCCCCTTAGATAAAATGAAATACATTCTATAATAGACACACTATTGTATCTAGCAAATATAATGTTCAAGCCAGTTAAAGATGTTTTGCACTTAAAATGCTAAGTTCACCTTAAACTGTTGTTTGCTTCAGTCCCGTACACAGAGGTCATCCTACCGTCTCTTCATGTAAGAAAACATGGAATTGTTGCCGAATGAGTGAAACTACTTATAACATTATTTATTTTATTTTCATGCCTTTTCTAGACAAATTGACATTTATGTCATGATGTTAGCAGCTCCAGTTTCCCGCTTCTTCTTTTCACACGTTTAACAGAAAACTAAACATATGAAACTGACCTGATCAGTATAGGCATGGACAAAACATCATTGATTACACAGAAATTTCTCTTTCTTTAACAGTTGAAAAATAGTTGGTTGAATACCCACTGAACCAGATGGGGAAAAGGTAAGCCAGAGAGGGGCCACATAAACGTACTGACTTCTCACCAGCTGGTGCCCCAACCTTTCAAGATGGCGCTGTGTCTAGAAAAAAATTGTTTTGATTCGTTATTTAAATAATTCAGTTTAGTTATGTATGTAGAGTATATCTTGCGCTACCCCAATTTAAACCGATATTATACAAAATGAAGAACCATGGGTGCTGCTGCTTACAAACTAGCTAGAATACTCAGCTGTGAATAAATAAGCAAAAATTATGCGCACTTCCCACTGCCCGTATATATGACAAAAAATGCTGTGAATAAAATCATTAGACGGTGCTCACAAAAAAATGCAATAGCAGAAGGTGTCTAGAAACAAAAAGTCCATCCAGTGTTCACATTACAAATATTGACACAGTGTATATGTTACAAAGTCCATCAAATGTTACTAATTGTTCTAATGTTAACACAATGTATATGAAAAAATTCTGCTACGAAGTCCATAAAATATTTCTAATTGTTTATGAGGTGCATGACACAATATATTCATCCAATGTTTGTCTCTGGTCCCAGTCCATGCATTGTATGGGGGAACACGTCGGGTGGAGCAGCGCCTCTAGACGTCACCACGCATCAGCCACCTGGCCAGAAGACGCGATTGTTTGAAACTCACTTTTTACCATGTCTTTAACTGTAAGTGATCCTATTTTTTAATAAATCGGTTTGGATATACTGCACCATGAAGCCTCTGTTCTTTATCCTATGACCTCAAGAATTATTTGGGATAAGAGGATCCGTGTCTTTGAGACCCTCTGCTGATGAGATACAGTGGGCAGGAGGAATCTTCACTAGGGAGAGGTTAAGGAGGTTAAGGAGAATATTGCTGTGTTGGATGCTATCTGTCTGAATGTGTATAATCTTTATAATTTGAGATCCAACAACTCTGGTAAGCGGCGCAGATTGCCTAATAACAGGAACATTGGATGAAGATATTGTGTCATGCACCTAGTCAACATTAGAAACAATTAGTAACAATGGATGGACTTTGTAACATATACACTGTGTAAACATTTGTAGTGTGAGCACTGGATGGACTTTTTGTTTCTAGACACATTCTGCTATCTTGTTTTTTTGTGAGCACTGTTTAATGATTTTATTCACAACATTTTTTGTCATATATATGTGCAGTGGGACGCACGCTTAATTTCTGTTTAATCCAGTTTAGTAAAATGCGTTAAATTCATTTTCGGAATTTGGTCAGCTTCATTTCATTTATTCATTTTCAAATTTAAATAGATTTTTCCGAATTTGGAAAATTTGAATTGGCATTTGAATTATAATTTATTCTATTTGAATTTGAATGGGAATTTCAGAAGACAGTTATAGTCTATTTTATTCTATTCTATTATTTTCTATTCTATTATTTTATTTTCTGTTCTAATCTATTCTATTCAAATTCAAATCTATTCTCGAAATTTGAACTTTGGAAGATGGTTATATTCTTTCCTTTGTATGCTATTCTATTCTATTCTATTAGAATTCAAATTTATTCTATTTGATTATTGGTTATATTTTTTTCTATTTTATTTCATTCATAGTTTTTTTCCTATTCTATTCTTTTCTATTCTATTATATCTATTATTTTTGAATTTGAATGTATTCAATTCAAAATTTGAATTTTGGAAGACAATTATATTATTTATATTCTATTCTGTTCTTATCTATTCTATTCTAGTCTTTTCTATTAATTTCTATTATTTTATATTGTATTCTAATCTATTCTATTCTAAATTTGAATTTTGGAGGATGGTTACATACTTTCCATGTTATTCTACTCTATTGTATTGTTTTTTTTTTTCTATTCTAGTTTATTACTTATTTTTTATTCTTTTCTATTCCATTCTATTCTATTCCTTTATTTTCTATTCTATTTTATTCTATTCTGTTCTGTTCTACTATATTCTTTTCTACTCTATTCTGTTTTATTCTATTCTATATATCAATGTTTCTCACCCTAGATGCAGAAAAAGCATTGACTTGCTGGGTTTGTTCTCTCTGCTATCTCAGCTCTGTACACCACTCCCACTGCTAATATATATACTTCCAATGCCTTACCAGATAGCTTTAATATTACCAATGGTACTCAAAAACAAAGACATTTCCACGCTTATATCCTCACACCAATCAAACACAACTTACACAGTATAGAAATCCCAAAAAAGTTGGATGAATAAAAACAGAGATAAACAGAGTGCTGCAACCTGGTAAGCTTAAATACGCCTAAATACCATACTTTGGAAAAAAAATAATAAACACCAGTGCGCTACTCTAAATAAACAAATATATAACTGGGTACTAACATTTTTAGGTAAAGATCCAGGGTGTATCGGATTGCCTCTTGGGGGATCAGGAAGGATTTTTTCCCCCGTTATAGCAAATTGGGTCATGCTTTGCTGGGATTTTTTGCCTTCCCCTGGATCAACTGTGGGTGAAGGATTGTATATGGGATTGTTTGGTTATATAAACATTTTTTTTTTTTTTTTTGGTTGAACTAGATGGTGTCTTTTTTAAACCTGACTAACTATGAGTCCCTAATAATATAATATAACTAAAATATGTACAATGAATCAATTGATAACAATGTTTCATACAAAAAAAAATTATAATGAAAACGTTTGACGTGTGGTTCCCCCTAAAATCCAAACCAGACCCGTATCCTAGCATGCAACCCTATCCAGTTAGGATGGGGGGACGAGCGAGTGCCCCCCCTCCTGAACCGTACCAGGCTACATGCCCTCAACATGGGTAGTATGGGTGCTTTGGAGAAGGGGGGGAGATCAGAATCTGTAAGCCCCCTTTAATAAGGGGGTCCCCAGATCCCACCCCCCCAATGTGAATAGGTTTGGGGTACATTGTACCCCTACCCATTCACCAAAAAAAGGAATGTAGTGTTAAAAAAACAAGAGGCAGTTTTTGACAAGTCCTTTATTTTGTAAAATAGCTCTTTTCTTATTTCTTCTTTCTTCCTCCATCTTCTCCTGGCCCGGTCCTTCTTCTGGTCATCTGCTTCTTCTTTTAGCCTTCTTGCTTCCTCTCTTCGTCTTCAATCTTCATCTTCTTCTTCTTTCACCCCCGCCGCTCTCCCCTCTGCTGCAGTCCGGCCCATGCGCGTCTCCCAGAATGGGCGGTCTTCACAATGACAGTTCTTTTATAAGAAGGGGCGGGGCCACCCAGTGACAAAATGGGTGATCCGCCCCCCTCTGACATCGCATGACGTCAGAAGGGGGCGGGTTAACTCGGTTACATCACTGGGTGGCCCCGCCCCTTCTTATAAAAGTACCATCATTATGAAGACTGCCCATTCTGGGAGACGTGCAGGGGCCGGACTGCAGCAGTGGGGAGAGTGGCGGCAGTGAAAGAAGAAGAAGAAGATGAACATTGAAGACAAAGAGAGGAAGCAAAAAGACTAAAAGAAGAAGCAGAAGACCAGAAGAAGGACCGGGCCAGGAGAAGATGGAGGATGAAAGAAGAAAAGAGCTATTTTACAAAATAAAGGACTTGTCAAAAACTGCCTCTTGTTTTTTTTTTACATTACACTCCTTTTTTGATGAATGGGTAGGGGGTA
>BLSH010431310.1:79733-94771 GCA_018402905.1 Glandirana rugosa
ACGGTGTGTAGTCACGGGGACGGGTACTGAGAGGTGGCACTGATATACAGCACTGATGGGCACTGATATGCAGCACTGACGGACACTGCTAAACGGCACTGATGGGCACTAATAGACAGCACTGATTGGTACTCATAGGCAGCACTGGGCACTGATAGGTGGCACTGATGGGCACTGATAGGTGGCACTGATAGGTGGCAATGGTGGGCACTGATGTGTGGCACTGGTATGCATTGATAGGGGCACTGGTGGGCACTGATAGGGGCACTGGTGGGCACTGGTGGGCATATACATTAATAGGGGCTCATTCCCTGGTGGTCTAGGGTGGCATCTGAAGGTGGCACTGAGTGAAGGTGGACCTGAGCAGTATGTCACTTACCTGGTGGTCTAGGGGGGTCTCCCTGGTGATCCAGATCGGCTCCCTGGTGGCCCCTGGTCGGCTCCCTGGTGGTCCTGGGTGGGCATATCCCTGGGCAGGCTCCCTGGTGGTCTAGGGTGGCGATCCGAGGGAGGGCTGTGCTGATAAATCATCAGCACAAACCCTCCCTGTCAGGGATGCAGCCGATCGGCTCTCCCCTCATCAGGTCTGCAGACCTGAGTACAGGAAAGCCGATAAACGGCTTTCCTGTATTACACTGTGACCAGCTGTGATTGGTCATCGGATCGAAGCACTTTACCGAGATCGGCATTGCGGGGGGTCAGACTGACCCCCCACACCACCGATCGCCGCGATGCGCGCCCCCCCGGGCGTGCGGCGGCTTGTTATCCTGAGGACGTAATATGACGTCCAGTCAGGATAACTCAGCCACTTCCCGGCCGTCATTCTGCATACGGCGGTTGGGAAGTGGTTAATGATTTCAAAATTGCTGCTGTGGAACAAAGTTCTGAATGGTATGAGGTAGGGGTGACTGCTAAGCAGAGTATGTTATCTCCCCTAGAAACTGTAGATAAGGCTGCAGAGGTTTCCCGCGGAACCTCCAGGGAGCTCTGTAGGTTGGAGCCAGAGGTTGCCCGGAACAACAGTAAAGCCGCTCTAAAGGATAAGAGGGTACTTGAATCTGATCCTGGAAATCGCATGCACCACTTGAGTTAAATCCCCCCCACATGTTTACAATACAGTCTTAAAATCTGCTTCACCAAAAACATGCTTGCATTCATCTGTATATCATTATAGGCTTTTTTACAGTTTCAATAGCAGAAAAAATTCAGATTAAATTTTTCTCTTGAGCTACCGCACTCCTCTGACCAATTTCTGATCCAAACAATCATCTGTAAAGGTGTCTAGACAAAATATTACAGGGTATAAGTTGGATTTGTGAACAACAGTTGTATTTTAACCACTTCAGCCCAGGAAGGATTTACCCCTTTCCTGACCAAAGGCACTTTTTGCGATACGGCACTACGTCGCTTTAACTGACAATTGTGTGGTCCTGCAACACTGTACCTAAACAAAATTTGATCACCTCTGCGGTTTTTATTTTTTGCGCTATAAACAAACAAATAGCGACTATTTTTTGCTATAATAAATATCCAAGAGAAAAGATATAAAAAAACAAACGTATTCCTCAGTTTAGGCCGATATTCATTCTTTTACATATTTTTTGGTAAAAAAATCGCAATAGGCGTATATTGATCGGTAAAAGTTATCGTGTTTACAAACTATGGGAATGTATTTATGGCATTTTTATTATTATTTTTTTTTTTTACTAGTAATGGTGGTGATCTGTGATTTTTAGCAGGACTGTGATATTGTGGCAGCCAGATCAGACACTTTTGACACTTTTTTGGGACCAATGACATTTATACAGCGATCAGAACTAAAAATAGCCACTGATTACTGTATAAATGTCATTGGCAGTGAATGGGTTAACACTAGGGGGCGATCAAGGGGTTAAGTGATCCCTAGGGAGGTGTTTGTAACTGTGGGGGGAGTGCAGTGACTGGGGTGGAGAGAGATTACTGTTCCGGATTACTTGGAACAGCAGATCCCTCTCCACCTCCCTGTTAGAACGGAGGTCTGTTTGTTTACATGAACAGATCTCCATTCTGGCTCTGTGGGGAGCAGCCATGCGCATCAGCACCAGAGACGTGCAGTGGGTGTGCGTGCGCCACCGGCGCCGCACGTGCACCCCCTACAGTCTCTTAAAGAGGAAGTAAACCCAGATTGGGTTTACTTCCTCAATATACTCCTGTAATGTAGAAGCATAATGGGCTACTATGCATCGCACTTACCTGCAAACAAAGCCTGCGACCCCACTGTCCCCTGTGCTGGCCGCATCAATCTTCAGCCGCTCTCCCTTCCAGGACCGCGACTCCGACGCTGTGACTGGCCGGAGTCACATGACGTCACGGCACGATCGCAATGGAGGAACGTCACAGATTGCGATTTGGGCAATAGAGCCGAACTGCAGCGGCTGGTCGTCAAGTGGTTAAACAATACACTTTTTGGCACACTCAGAATCTTTGACTGAGCAGGGAGGCTAATGGAGAAGACTCGACTAAAGTCTTTTGACATGAAATCTATCATGATTATTATGAAATCTGATAACGTTTCTCCCCACCTTCTTTATATTCCACAATAGTTTGTAATGTGTAAATGAAACAGACCCAGAAAGCAACATCTATACATGCTCAGAAAAGTCAGTAACCCAACCATTGGCATAACTAGAACCTTCAGGGCCCCATTGCAAGAAACCCCCCCTGACCCCAAGCTGGGGCTCTTCCCTCTGAGCCCGGTGGTGGAATACCATGCCCAGTCGCAAGTGCAACCTTTGTGACCTTGGTAATTCCGCCACTGGTGTCAGTAGTTTTTTTTAATATTTTATTTTTTTATAGTTTTTTTTTACCATTGTTTTGTTTTAAAAATTTTTTTACAATATTATTTTTTTTACAATTTTTTTAGGAGCCCTATTGGGGAGTTTTGGTGAGATATCAGGGGTCTAAACAGACCACTGATGTTTCACGTTTGAGTCAGAGAAAGGAGATTATGGACAAAGCCCTCAATCTCCATCTCTGCAGCCTCAGTTACACTGAATGAATGGACATGAATAGTCCTGAACAGAGCTTTCCATTCACTCACAAACTGAAGCATAGTAAACACCATTTACTATGTTTTAATTATGAATGGACACATTTAACGACCCCTTCCCCACTCTCCATCCTGACAGGGAGGAGAGAACCTGACAGTGCTGTGGGGGATGAGGGGGGTGCAGGAGAGAGCACATGGGGGGCAGCAGAAAGAAGCTGGATAGGGGGAGCGACGGGGGTGGCTGCATATAGAGGAACCAATCTATTTTCCTCCCGCTGAATGCCTGTGGGAGGGAGAGGAGGAGAAGCAGGCATTCAGCAGCTGCAGGAGGAAAAGGGAGAGGTTGGTTCCTCTATATGCAGCCATCTCCACTTCCTCTCCTATCCAGGCATACAGGGGGGCTGCATGGGCCCCCTGCAGCATGAGGTCGAGTCACAATTGTGACCACAGAAACCCCTGCAGGTACATCTCTGAACCCAACATACAAAGAAGGCAAACAAGAAAATATTCATGCTCCAGAAAGGCCAATGATGGAGAAGAAAAATGAAAAAAAAAAGGACTCTCGGCACACATTTATAAACCTGGAAACTTGCTGTTTTTGAAATAAATTTGCTATTTATGGCAAATTTTCATGTTCATTGTATTTATGATTTACTTTTCCCCATCAATATTAATGTTTTGAGCCTAGACTTTGAGGATCTTTTATGTACATTTTATTTCATATGTTCTCAACGTCTTAGCCATTGTGATAACATTTTCCAGGAGTTCTCTGTATTTGTTAAATTTGAAAAAGCAAACTTGCAAAGACCTTAAAATTTCAACTCAGCAGAATGAATCTGATGTATAAAGGGTGTGGACTTGAGCATTTTCAGAGAAAATATAAAAAAACAGACTATTAGCTATACAGTATTTATCATAGATTTAATGAGACATTCCATGGGATTAGCCCAGCATTTACTGACCAGATTTACTCTTGGCATGTCCAATGTCCAGCAAATCTTCTTTTTGTCTGTCTGCAAGAATTTTTGGATACATGTTTTTAACTAACATGAGTAGTGTTGAGTGAACCCGGGCTGTAACGTTCGGGTCCATACCGAACTTTGAGGTGTCCGGGACCCGGACCCGAACACGGACATTTCAAAAACCGTTCGGGTTCTGGGTTCTAGTAGTTGATCACGCATGTTGAATAGCTGCAGGGCAGCCAATCAACAAGCGTTTCACTGGTTTGCCCATAGAAGCCATCACAGCCATGCCTACTAATGGCATGGCTGTGATTGACCAGTGCATCATGTGACCCAGCCTCTATATGAGGCTGGAGTCACAGTGCTACATGTCACATGCTCTTGGGTTAGTGTAGGGAGAGGAAGCTGCCGGCGTTTTTGTGAGGGACAGATTGCAGACATTTTAACATCTGATCCTGCATCCTGAGATTACTACTACTGTTGCCCTGAGGGACAGATTGCAGAAATTTGAGATTTCACATACTGCTGCTTTGAGTGACAGATTGCAGATCAAACCCTTCATAACACAACGATCGTTACGATCGTACACAACGATCAGATTGTGGGAGTAATTTGAGATTTCACATACTGCTGCTTTGAGCGATCTGACTGCACTAGGTAGAGGCTTCTGCTTAGAGGGACAGATTATTGTTCAAAAATCATCTCCTAGTTCTAAAGGGAGAGGTTCTAGCTGCAGCTGTAAGTGACACATTATTGTTCAAAAATCATCTCCTAGTTTATTTGATCTTAATTTATTTTCCCTATCCCCATTTTTTTGTAGGGCACTTGCCCTACTCTTACTCCCATTTTACTTCCTTTTGCAGCCCTCTAGCACTTGCCAGGACTTTGTTACAGCCATTTTTGTGCCTAAAAGTTTGGGTCCCCATTGACTTCAATGGGGTTCAGGGTCCGGGATAATGTTCGGGCAACGTTCGGTGCCAAACCCGGACTTTTTCCCAAAGTTCGTTCGGACCCTCCGAACCCGAACATCCAGGTGTTCGCTCAACTCTAAACATGAGTTATTTCATTCATGTTTTGACAATTGCTTTCCTTAGTACTAAAAACAAGTTACTTTAAAGTGTACGTTCAGCTTTGTAAAAAAAATTCTACTCTAGGTGATCCATATACATTGTCTGGAATTTCGCAAAATTTGTTGCAGATCAATTTCTTTTCCTGAGCATCCCTTTAGAAGAAGACAGACCATTAGGTAATATCACACCCCAAATGAATTTACTATTCCAGAGGATGCCTACAAAGTAAACTTGCATTTTAGGGTAGACTTCAGAGAAGAGTACTCAGGAGGAAATGAGACTTCTGGATCCATTTGCATCTAGGTTGCCATTTTGCAAAGAAGCAACATTTGAATTCTTTTTTTTGTTTTAGAAAATCTCAGGAGTTGTAGATGCAATATGTAATTCATAATAACATTAGACTACAAAATGGTTTGTGTAGCAATTATATGTGTCATATTTATTCTTACAGTAGAGTATAATAGTTTTTCAATTTTCTTTTATTATTTTTAAGTTTTGATTAAAAATATATTTTTTATTTATATGCTATAGGGGTTTATTTATCAATAATTCACCCAGCAGTTTGCCCAGTCAATAATTAATTGGCATTCAGCCAAGGGATATTAAAATGGATTCACACTGCATTCCACAGTCATGTTGAACCTATCACAACAGGATAAATGCCCAGCAGGTGATTGCAGCTGCCGATAAATAGCTGTCGAATCTCATGCGTATATTATCAGTGAATAACTGAATTTAGCCTGTAGGAAAAACTGCCTGCAAAAGCTCTCCGTGGTGCTGAAACTGTGTTTTTAGAAAGTTAACTACGATGTGTCTTTTTTACTGTAAAACATAAAACAAAACAGCTTACCACCCCCTCTTGGTCAGGTGTCCTGGCTGAGATTGGTAACAAAGGTAATCAGCAATTTTAGACACAAAGAAAAATCATTGCAGGTCAGACGAATGCCAAGTCAATAATGAAGGTCAGAGACCAGCTCAAGGTCAGATAATGTGGCTCACAGAGGTAAAGCTGAAAAACAATTCAATACTAAGCCTAAGCCTAGGTAGGACACAACTTTAAATAGCCAATTTGGCACCCATTTCAGTGGTGCACTAATATAATTTTTTTAATAATAAAAAAACATAAAAAATTAACCATGGAAGTGTTGAACATGAAGTGTTTTTAATACAGGTTCAGCCCTTCCATAGTTAATTTTTTTTTCAATTATGACAAAAATTGAAAAAAAACATTTGGTACTAGTCCACCACTGGCAATGGGGCCAAATAGGCTATTTAAAGCTGTCCACATTGTCTCCCCCTCCTATTTAAAGGTTTCCTTGTCAATGCAGAGAGCTTGCAAGAATGGCTGGGAGACATTCCTCTCTACTGTAAACATATTTTATATGTCTAACAAGTGACATAAACTCTGGATAGCTTCACCCTAACCTGACAGATTAATACCCAGGCCCCCTAGAGTAAATGCCATTACTGATTTAGTCCTTTGTAACATAGTGCAAACGATTTAAGTTTTTATAATTAGAATGTAATGACATTTACAAGACAACTGGGTAAACATTTTACTCAACACCCCTAACCTTGCAGTTGGTGTACCCTTTGTAGAGGAATGAGTCCCAGACAACTATTTTGAAATTGTGTATCTTTTGTCACAGGAACCTAAGAAGTGAGTTCACGTATGAGAAAAAAGCATTTGATTTCCCAGGGCACCAAGTCTAAGCACAAGCTAGTTTTCACCAGAGCTCTTGATGGTGGAGATGTTTGGGTGCATGCTGGTACCATCTGGGAAACAGGCCAAAGGTATGAGCAGGAGGCTGACAAGCAAAAACAAAAGGAAGCCAAGGTCAGTACACATGAAGTCAGTAAGAAGCAGGAAGCACTAGGAAGGAGTTCAGATGCAAACTGTAGTTGCTTGGGCACAGAATGCTGGAAGGAACCACCCATAATAGTTGAACACCTACTGAGAATCACAGAAGTACTGTGGACATGAGATGCAGTCTGACAGCATGGGAACAAAGATGGTAAGTGAAATCTTTCCTTTAATGGAATGTATTTTAATAGCTGGAACAACAAGACATTTCAAGTCACACTGAAAACCCAGGATTCACTTGAAACCCGCTTACCACTGAACATGACGTGGGGGGAGGATTGTAGAGAGGGTGTGACCGGATGAGTGGCTGAGTGGACCCGTGTGTGGGAGCTCCCGTCCTGCTTCTGAAGAGACGCGCAGTGTGCGGCCCCATGCTGTGTTTGGCATCCTCGTAGCTTGAAGCCGGGAGATCCTGACCACTGCATACCCGCTGCCTAACCGGGACACCAGAGGTAGCTGGGAGGAAGCACAGCGTGTGACTCCGGGGCTTGCAGCACGGGTGATGGTGAGCTGCTGTGCACCTTGATGCCTGGTGGTGACGGAAGGGTGAGGTGCGGAGCTGCAGGCAGAGGGGAATCTGCATACTGATCCAGAGGAGGAGATGGTGAGACGGATAGCTACAGCCCTATCCCGCTTGGAGCCCACACGCACATAAGGGAGTATTGCGGTGAGCGAGTCCAGGTGTGAAGCTAGGATTCCAGGAATCAGACCCTCGGGTGGCTTTAGGAAAACTGCAGTACTGTGAGTAAAATGTCATACAATTTACAAGGCTATGCCCTGCTGGTCTGTTTCAAGGGATCCACTCTGGAAGGACAAGTGAGACAAGTAGGTAAAACTTTAAATGCCTCAATACATTTATATGAATAGACTTTGGCACTGGCACTAAATCTAACTTTGCTCTAGTTTAATACCTGAATCCTTTTACCTTCCAGCTCCCTGGCAAACTATTTAATGTCAAAACTGTATCTAAAGATATAAGAGGAGGAATGTACTAAGACTGTCCCTGCTTGCTATGGAACTAGACCAGGAACTGTAGGTGATCTGTCTTGCATATGTATAATCAACATTCTTAGTGTCCTTCGGTACAGCTGTTGTATACCTGGATACCTTTCTTAATGCAATTAACACATATATATTGTCCAGTTTTTTGTTTTTTTTCTCTACACATTGCTTTTGTAGAATAAGAAGGCTGGAATTAAGGACAATTGGAATTAACATGAACATGGGCGGCAGGCTCTGATTGGTAGTTCCCCTGTGAGAGAGGGGGGGAGCGGAGGGAGATGCAGCCACGGTGAAGTGGAAGGATTATATCTCATAGCTTTGCTGCCTATATATATGCAAAATAAGAGAGCTGGTTATCTCTGGCTCCTGGATTGAGCTGGCAATAGGACACTACCTGAATATCCCCCTGTGAGAGAGGAGGATCCAGGTGGTGCTTATATCTGGAAACCTTGTGGAGGTGTTTCTGTTGGAGAGGGAGGAAACCAGATCAGGAGGAGTGGAGCATAATGGGATCAATCTAGGAGGATTATACCAACCTGGGTGCTTGTAGCTGATAGCGAAACCCTAGAAAACAACTTTAATATGAGGTTATATGACCCCTACCACCTGAAGATATAAGAGGGGCCTTAGAAATATATTTCAGAAAGGGGTTTGTACTCCCTGGGGATTAAAAGCCCAACTTTAAGGCAACATGACTAAAAAAAAGAGAGAAGAGCAGGCCTCACAGGAAAAGCCGCCCACTCAGAAAGGTAAATTTAAGGAGAACTTAGCAGCGGCAGCAAAGCTGGAAAAATTTGCGCATACCCTGACTAAGACCCCAACGAAGGGAAACCAGCAGGCCCAGGCAAAAAATCTCCAGGGGGATAAACAGGGGAGGAAAAGCCAAGGAGTGGTGGCAACAAGCCCGGGGACGACCACAGTGGCATCGGAGGAAGTGGATGGGGCAGGATTGAGTGCTATGCTAGCACCGGCCTCTTTCGGACAAATAAATTGTCACTGAGGTGGAACCCCCACTAAAGGAAGTCCTCCAGGTGGTAAATATCTGTAGGGCTACTTTGGCCGAGTTGTTTGTACAAATGCGAGGGGTTAGAGAGGAGGTATCGCTGGTTAGACAGGACCTGCACGGTATCCAGGAAAGGACAACAGCGATCGAGGAGAGGCTGAGCTTAGTGGAAGATGACCTCAACCCGTTAAAAAAAGAATTGAAGATTTTGCATGGAATGGTAGAGGCCCAGGCATACAAGATAGACGATATGGAAAACAGACTTCGCAGGGACAACATAAGAGTGATGGGCCTACCAGAACGTAGCGAGGGAGCTGATCTTGCGGCATTTCTGGAAAAATGGCTCAAAGATGAGTTTGGGACAGAAACTTTTTCAGCATCCTTCGGTGTGGAGAGGGCTCATAGAGTACCATTTAAGCCCCCACCACTGGGGGCGTACCCCAGGCCGTTACTAGCAAAATTGTCCAACTACAGAGACAAAGCAAGAATTCTACAAAAAGCCAGAGAAAAAGGGGACACATACTTAAACAGCGCTAGGATATCTATATATCCAGATTTTTCCCCGGAACTGCAGAAGAAGAGAGCTAAATCCTTAGACATTAAACGCAGGTTGCGGCAACTTAAAATTAAGTATGCGTTGCTCTATCCAGCTAGACTCAGAATTAAGGCTCTTAGTGGAACCCAGATCTTTGATACCCCAGAGGGGGCCATGAAATGGTTGGAGGATAATAAACTTTAGCGATTGAAAGAATTCAAGGGTAGGGTAGAAGGGGAGGAGAAGGGATAAAGGTTTGGAAACCGCACTAGAAAATTTTGCACAATTGACACAGTTTGGAGTAGGATTGGGAGGTACACAGGGGAGAATTAAAGAAAATAGTAGGTGGGGGATGGGGAGGGGGGAAAAAGGAGTATGAATATGGTCACAAGAGAAGCCCTTTGACACGGCCAAATAAGGCCGAGGGATGGGAGGGGGAGGGGAGGGGAGTGTAGCACGAATGGAGAATGGAAGCATGAGAATAAATTGGGCTCAGTTTGGGATGTATGGTGGTAAAATGAATAGAAATAAAAGAGGCACTTATGGAGTAACACAAGAGAATAGTAGAAAGGACATTTCCTTCTTTCACAAGGGTAATGTATATAATAAGGGAAGTATAAGGGAAAGAAAGGGGAAAGGAAAAGGAAAGGATAGAACAAGAAAAAAATACTGGGTGAAAGCGAGTTTAGGATTTTCTCATGAATAGTAAACAACTGGTTGTTGCTTCATGGAATATTAGAGGAATGGGGACCCCCCGTTAAGAGAACTGCAGTCCTTGCGAAAATGGACAGACTTGGGGCGGGAATAATCTGTCTGCAGCAGACCCACCTCTCTGGGAACTCTATCCCCAGACTGGGTAGAAGACAATATCAATATCAATACCACTCAGTCTACTCAACATACTCGAGGGGTGTGAGTATACTTATAAAGAGAGGAATGACGGTGTCACGTACCTGGTGGTGGAGTCTGTCTTGTGCAGGGAACAACCGCTCTTGCGCACCCCATTCAAGGACCCCTGGTAGTGGAGACAGAGGCCCAAGAGTGCGGGATGGCACGAGGGCTGGAGGGTCACCGATGGTGTAGTGAGGCTCCAGAAGACGTGCAGGTAGAAGGATGGTCGTACAGGCTGGGTTGGCAACAGGCAGGCAGGAAGGTACAAGAGGATCAGGCAAATGGGTAGTCAGAGTCCAAGCAAGGTTCGTTAACGGGCGGGCAGCAAAGGTACAAAGGAGCAGACAATCGGATGGTCGTGGGTAGCCGGGGTCGGTGCAGGTAGCAGAACAGCAGGTCAGGACAAGCCGGGTCAACGGGAGGCGGAACAAACACAGGAACAGGTATCAGGAGCTGAGGCTTACAGGTCGGGAACGCTGTAGGACGAGCAGCACTTGCTGAGGGAGTCTCCAGGTTTAAATAGCCCCATTTGGAGCCGTTTCTGGCGCGTGCGCGCGCACGGGCGCACGCGCACGCGGGCGCGCACAGGTGCGTGCACCACCGCGGAAACACATTTTTTAGCCAAAATGTTCCTTTCCTAACAGACGGTCTCTGTCAGACAGATTAAGGAGGACAAGGATGGTCATTATATTTTCCTATTCCTTACATATGGGAGTGGAACAATGGTGTTGGCCAATATGTACATCCCACCCCCTTTTAGCACAGAAACCTTACTTAAATTGATTGAATTTACTCTAGATAAGCCAAATGTGCTAGTGATAGCGGTGGGTGATTTCAATATGGTCCTTGATGGGAGTTGCGATAGATATCCACCAGACAAAAAGAGGAGCAGGCCAATGGAGGAGAGGTTTGCTCGAGTGCTTGGAGAGGCGGGCCTGCTGGACCTTTGGAGAATTAGGAACCCAGTTGGGAGGCAGTACTCCTGCTACTCAGGCACACATGCTACACTCTCCAGAATAGATCTCATATTGGGGAATCGGGAGGCTTTGGGCTTAGTGGAAAAGATGGACTAGTTACCAAGGGGTCTATCAGACCACTCCCCCATGACATTTTCACTAGGCTTGGAAAAAACTAGGCATAAGGGCAATTGGAGAGTAAACCCAGTTCGGTTAAAATACATGAATAACACGGAGGAAGTATTGAAGGCCTTGGAGGAATTTGTAAACATTAACTCTGGAACAGCATCAATAGGATTATTGTGGGACTCACTAAAAGCCTATATTATGGGTGTATTGATTCAACAAATTGCTAGGACTAAAAAGAAGAATAGAGCTTGGGAAAAGGCAGTTGTGAGAGAATTGAAGGAGGCTGAAAAGCATTATACAGAGGATCCCACGGTAAATAACTATAGAACTCTGTTTGATGGCCAACAGAAGTATAGACTGCTAGAGATCAGTAAGGCAGAGAATAAACGCATATTCTAGAAACAGTGCTCTTTTGTAGAGGGAGAAAGTGTAGGCAGAATACTAGCTTTTTTAATTAAAACAAATTCCCCAGCAGAATCCATCACAGCAATAAAAAAGGCAGAGGGTAACGTGACGACAAAGTTGCCAGAGATCACAGAGACGTTTAGGGCTTATTATGAAGGCTTGTATAAGTCAGGAGGGAATACCAGCAGGAAGGAATGGACAAGTTCTTAGATAAAATTGATCTTCCAGTTCTCTCGGAGGAGGAAAGGAGCCAGTTGGATGCACCCCTCACTCTGGAAGAACTGCAAGATGCAGTAAAGAAAATGGCTAATGAAAAGTCTCCCGGCCCGGATGGGCTACCTACGGAAATTTACAAGCAATACGGAAAGGTATTACTCCTGGAACTGCTAAAGATGGCCAACAGGGCAGTAGAGATAGGGGAATTACCCCCTTCTATGAGGGAGGCTGATATAACCCTTAATTATAAGGAGGGGAAGGACCCGCTAGAGGCCTCCGCATACAGGCCTATATCTCTACTATGTGCAGATACCAAAATCTTGGCAAAAGCTTTGGCGATCAGACTGAATAAGATCATGCAGAGATCGATACATCCCGACCAGTCGGGGTTTATCTCCAATCGCTCCACTAGTGTGAATATTAGGAGGGTCTATCTGAATTTGCAGACACAAACAGAGAATGTGGACTCAAGAGCAATAATGAGCCTGGATGCTGCTAAGGCATTTGATTGTCTCGAGTGGGAGTATCTCTGGTGGGTCCTCGGAAAATTTGGATTTGGCCCTTTCTTTGTTAGATGCATTAAAACGCTGTATGCAGCTCTTAAGGCGCAGGTTAAGGTTATTGCACAGTGCTCGGATGCATTCCAAATGAGGAGGGGGACGAGGCAGGGTTGCTCCCTGTCCCCTCTCCTTTTTGCCTTGGCGATGGAGCCCCTTGCGGAGGCGGTTAGAATTTCAGGGCAAATACAAGGATTTTGTAGGGCAATGGGAGAAGAAAAAATTGCGCTGTTTGCCGAAGATGTTTTTGTTATTCCTGGGGGATACCCAGGGATCATTATCGTCAGCAATAAAACTGGTAAAGGAGTTTGGCCTCTTCTCAGGCTTAAAAATAAACTGGGAGAAATCGGCACTCTTACCGCTGGACCCTATGAGACTCCCTATTCCAGGGGAAGCAGAGCAGCTAAATTTGGTCAATAAAATAAAATATTTGGGAATAACTATATCAAGAGACCCTAACCATTTTATAAAAGATAATTTAGTACCCTTGATAACCAAATTTAAACGTGAAAGTGAAATCTGGAGACATCTTCCCTTATCGACTGCGGGTAGATGCAGCCTGATTAAGATGGTATGGATGCCACAATTAATGTACATATTGCACAATTCCCCCATATGGCTATATAAAATATGGTTAGATACTATATTTAGACATGGAATAACGGAAAATTGTATACTCACCTTTCCGTAATTTTCCTTTCCTGGTGCATCTTCATGGCAGCATACACATGGGTTGTGGCTCCGCCCCCACAGCATGATAGGACTGGTTAACTATAAATCAAAGACAGACCTGGCTCACAGCATTCTCTGTAACTCTCACCAATTTGGGCGGGAATCTGTATGCTGCCATGAAGATGCACCAGGAAAGGAAAATTACGGAAAGGTGAGTATACAATTTTCTGTTTTCCTGGTGCATCATGGCAGCATACACATGGGACCTAACTCGCCATATGGGAGGGTGCAAGAAAAATGTTGTAATGATCAGAAGCGCAATTATGCACCATGAATTTTCCAAATTTTACTGTCGTGAGCCGGGTTCACTTAAAGTGTAATAAAGGTGTTTCCTTGGAGGACCATATTGCTGACTTGCAAATAGCCACAGACCCTCAGCACTGAGCTGTGCACTGAGCTGGCACTGCCCTAGTTGAATGTGCTCTTAAGTCATCCGAAACAAGAAGGCCTTGTGGAGAGAAGGCTCTTTTAATTGTCTTAATCTAGGATATGACTGTACATGTTGATGCTGATTGGCCCTGCCTTAAGCCACGCTGGAACCAAGTACAGATTTCAGTTTTCCTGAATGAAAAGGTAGCTGCCAAGCAGGTCACCAAGGTTAAATCAACATCCAGGGGATGTGGTTCTCTCACTCAACCAAGAAAGATGGTAAACTAACTTCCTGGTTAAAGTCGAAGGAGAAAGACACCACATGGATAAAGGCAGTCTGGAGTTTTAGGACTATACTGTCTGGGTAGAACGCTTAGGTGATGCTCCTTGAGTACAAAGCCTGCAGCTCTGACACCCCTTTTCCACAGAGGCTGCAGCAACCAGAAATAAGATCTTCAGATTGCAGAGTGTAGGCAAATCCGTAGGATAGAAGTGAGGCCTTGATAGAGATGAGGAACATGAGCAATGTCACATAGGGGACAATGGTTTCTGGTAGGTATACACATTCATGCAAGCCTATTGAGAATTGCATCACTAAAGGGTTGAGGACTCCCTGTAAGTGCAGACAAGGCTGAAGTTTGAACTTTAAACATATTTGAACCTAGGCCCAGTTGTAAGAACTGTAGAACCTTGGCTCGTTTAGGTGATAAAGGACTCCAGGCTTTTACTGTGTGAGATCTGCATAATTTTCCCATATTCTTTAGTAAGTCTTATTCACAAAGACCTCTCTGGCTTAACACAAGGTAGCCACTACCTGCACTGAGCACCCTTGACTTGGTAGCCTGCACCTCCCAACTTCCATGCCATCAAAAAGTAGTCTCTTGGGGCTGGATGACAAAACTGACCGTGAGAGAGCAAATCTGCCATTACTGGAAGAGGCAGTGGTGACTCAATGCTTAAGTGTAGGAGAGACACTAGAGCCTCCTAAGCCAAAATGGCATATCTGCAATTATTGATACAGGAAGTTCCACTGACAGCCTAAGAATCCTACCCTTCCACTGCTGTCTAGGCACGGTATAAATCTTGCTCCTCTTCTAAAGGAGTGGATGACAGAAGGGCTTTGAACACTACTCTCAGTTCAAGAGCATTCAATACTATGCCTCATAAGCTGAACATCCCATGACCTCGAGCAGCCTGCTCTTTGAAATGCATCCCCCAACCTTTCTAGTTGGGGTCTGATGTGATAATGTTCCATTCAAAACAATTGGTCAGTTACAAAGAACCAAGGATACTCCGTCACTGTTCCTGTCTCTTATACA
>BLSH010431310.1:97447-112718 GCA_018402905.1 Glandirana rugosa
GAAATTAAGAAAGTCACATAATAATAAGGTATCCTCCCATTTAAAACTGTTACAGGGTATAGGATATTCGCGGAATCAACATAGGGTATCAAAGTATTAGTTAAAGTCCCATCCCCTGTTACTTTATTTCGGAGATTCCGAAGATAGTCTAATAACACATTTCTCGAATTTTCGTTGTAGACTGAAAAATGTAGCCAAGGAGGGGAATGGAGTGGAGGTTGGTCCACAACATCAACCCGACGATATTTTATTAAAGACCCCACACCATTTCGGTGAGGGGGGGAGGAGACCAACGGCAACGTCGCATATATATGCCTAGGAGCGTTGTGGAAAAAGGACGAGAATGCTGTGAGCCGGGTCTGTCTTTGATTTATAGTTAACCAGTCCTATCATGTTGTGGGGGCGGAGCCACAACCCATGTGTATGCTGCCATGATGCACCAGGAAAAAGGTGTTGCGAGGATCCGTATATATACGCTGCAACGGCAACCAGAGGAGGGGGGGAGTGGCTTTACCACACCCCAGAAATTATTTTATAGCAGCCCAACTACAACACCTGGTTGGAGGTGAGGTAAGGGGAGGAACCGATGTAAAAAGTCAGATGTTGCTTTTAAGCTCTTTACACAATAATCTGATAGAAGCCTTAGAGGCTTTATTTCATTGTCCCCTACCCTGAAATTGATTATGAAACTATGGGATACAACTAAGGCGCTTATAGGATATGGGACATTGTCAAAATTTACCCTCCTATGGAATAATAATACACTGAAAGAATTAAAGGCGTTGGAAATAGTTAAGGAATGGGAGCAGAAGGGTATACACCGACTTGGCCAGCTATATAGAAATAACACCTTGAAATCCTTTGAAGAATTGAGGAGAGAGTTTGATATTTCAAATCAAACCCACTTCAGATTTTTGCAACTTCGACATGCGCTAGGAGCCCAATTTAAAAACCAGCCTGTGGAAAAGATAGCAGAACCAATATCATATAAATGAGTAATCTCTAACCTGTATAGAGATATATGTAGACATCTAAAGGAGACTGAGGAAGAATCCCCCACTAGAATAAAATGGGAAGAAGATGTAGGGGAGATATCAATAGAACAATGGAAGGGAATTCTAAAAGCAAGTTTGTTCGTATCAATGTCTCCAGCTCAAAGAATGTCTCACCTATACTTGCTATATAGGGCTTATTATACTCCAAAAAGACTGTATCAGATGGGCAAGAGACAGGATGATAGATGCCCTAGATGTCAAGGAATGGGGTACCTGATGCACATGGTATGGAGGTGCCCCAAACTTTTTAGATACTGGGAGGGAGTGATACGCACTATCAACAAGATTTTTGACCTTACTCTAGAAAGGCAAGCTAGATTGTGTATCCTGGGTAGCATTGATGGAGAAATAGGTAACTCCGTGCTCCTTGAAATAGTAGTGGGTTGTTTATACCAGGCTAGAAAAATGATCGCCCAAAAATGGCAGTCTAGGAGTCCACCAACGGTAGAAGACTGGGTTAATACGGTAAACGAAACTAAGTGCAAGGAGAGAGCAATGTATGTTAAAGGAGGAAAACTGGATAGATTTGAAAAAAGATGGGGACAATGGGCGAAGGAAATGGACTAGATAGTTAGCGAACAGGGGAAAGGAAAAGGGGGAAAAAAAACAGGGAAGAGGAAGGAAAGGAAAAGAGAGAAAAGCGAGCAAAGAGAGAGGAGAATGTGCTGTTGAGAGTGAATGCGATATTAGAAATAAATGGAAAAAGATCATGTGGGATGAATGGTGTGGTGAGAGATAAGGGAGGTGAATTTTAGAGCACAAGTTACGTACCCAACAAGGTAACTATGGTGATTGTCACCAGAATGGTATGCGACAGGAGAGGGGGGAGGGGAGCAATGTTAACAATAAAGGTTCAAAGGCTGGAGGGAGGGGGAGGGGGGTGGGGGAAGGGACAAATAGAGGAATTGAAGGGAAAGAAAAGAGAAAAGAAAGAGAAGAGAAAAAGCCACAATGATGAGACTAAGTAAGAGATGAATATGAATATCAAACTGAAATTGATCTCTTGATAATGTCTGCTGAAGTGGAAAAAAAAAAAAAACGAACATGACATGGGGGGGGGGGGGTTTCAGTCCTGCCACAATAAAAAGCAGCCACTGCATGTATATACCCCTGTGTAACTACCTTTGCAGCTGTAAGGGGTGTAAAAACACAGTGCAACCACTTGCTTTTACCACTCCCAAAGCCGCTAATATAAACTAGGCCTTAGGAAATAATATTTTAAAAATAACTGTCTCAGCTTTTAGTGAACAACCCTCTCCCCCCACTTTGCCCCACCCCACTCCTGGCTGACAGGAGCGGCTCTGTGTGAAATCCCCCTTCCCTTGCTCCCTTGCTCCTGGCCCACCCCCTTCTAGCAGCAGTGATTGAGCCAATCAGTGGCGACCCTGTAAGAAGTAAAAGATGATGCAGCCGCTCATGAAACTAGAACATGTAGTCAACAAGGATCACTGTACAATGAAGGCTGATTGAGCGGTGGAATTCACTACCCAGGATTCCCTGCTCACAGAGAGGAGGAGAGAGCAGTTTTTCTGGAGAGATCACGATCTTTTGCCAAGGGAAAGCACAGCATGTAGACTGGCCGTTTTGACTTGGCAGTGCCCAATAGAGAGACTACTACAGAGGAGCCAGAGCAGCATGGAAGCTAGAGTGTGCATACCTGTGGCTGTGTCCTGAGCACCAAGAAAGTAGAGAGACTGACCCATAGTGAGTCGCTGTGCCTTGGGACCAAAGCTGGGGAGACCCATGCCATGTGTGTCTACATCGGTGAGGACCCGATCAGGAGAACCTGATCATGAGGAATGAGACTTCTGGGACAGCTGATTGCAAGTGTAAGGGACCACACCTGCTATATGCCAGGAGTAGTGAGTACATCTACAAAGCCTAATCCCTTGCTGTACCCAGTTTAGGCAATGGAGACTGCTCTTTACATAGCAGCCCGTCAGTCATCCATTGTGCAGTCTTAAAGGGACAGCTTCACAAACACCACCTTACAGATAGACCCCAATGATAGCTGGCGAATACTAACAGTTAGGTGAGAGGTACTTTGTAGCCAACTCCAGGGCTACTCCTTTGTCAGGAATGCATACGCCAACCCACTATTGGGGCTGTATGAGCAAAATGCACTCAAGGACACCTTTCTAGTGTTAGATAATGCCGTTATACATTTTCACTGCTTTATATCAGTTACATTTTGTTAGCCTTGCTGCAGTATAGTTGATTGCCATACAATAGGTCAGTGCCCACACTATTTAGTACACTATCTTTGAACGTGTTAAATTACCTGTTTACTGGTTTATAAATTGCAGGTTCCTTGACTTGATATAATAAATCTACTATATCTACTACCCAGTTGCTTGTGGCCTATTTTCTGTGTATTATTAAAGAGTGGTAGCATACTAACACTTAGTAAGTGGTTCTAAAGGCAGAAGGTTTTTCACCTTAATGCAAGTAAAGGTAAAAAATCTTCTGTGTGCAGCTCCATCCCCATCCTTACCTGAGCCCCTTCTCAATCCAGCAATGTGCATGAGAGCAACGACTCTCCCAATTCTCTCTCTTCTCATTGGCTCACTGGCTGTGAGCAGGGGGCGGGCCCGAGCCATGCTCTGTGTGTGAATGGACAATGTCCATTCACAGGAGCGTGGCTCAGGAAAGAGCCTGCTTGAGGGCCCCAGAACAAGAGGCTTGCTATTAAGGGCACTTGGCAGAGGGGGAGGAGTCAGGACCACCAGCAGGGGACCCAAAAAGAAGAGGATCAGAGCTGCTCTGTACAAAAACATTGCAAAGAGCAGGTAAGTATAACATGTTTGTTATTAAAAAAAAGACAAACATTTAGAATCACTTTAAGTTACACAGGTGTGAGCAGCCTCCAACTTATGACCAGGTGTGTCAGTGGGGACCGAGAAACTTTAAGACACATTGCAAAACAGAGAACCTAATCTACCGAGCTGCTCTTGTAGGGGTAAGTAATTCACAAGCAATAAATCAAAGCATTCAGTGAACTACTAATGCTATCCAGTAAACATATCAATTATGACACAGCCACAATGTTTAATCTGCAGTGTATAATTTATTCCAAACAGTAATGAGCACTCACAAACATTGACAGAACCTGTTAAAGTGCAATTTAACACATTCAGTTAAAAAAACAAGACAGTCTTTTCACATAAATGAATATGCAGTCACACTCTTTTTTTAACCACTTCACCCCCGGAAGGATTTCCCACTGTAGGACCAGAGCACTTTTTTCGATTCGGCTTTAACTGACAATTGTGCGGTCATGGGACGTTGTACCCAAATGAAATTTGCTTCCTTTTTTTCCCACAAATAGAGTTTTCTTTTGGTGGTATTTGGTCCCCCTCTGCGTCGTTTCTGATCACTGCTATAAACAAAAAAAGAGCGACAATTTAGCAAAAAAAAAAAAAAAAAACAATATCTCTTACTTTTTGCTAAAATACAAATCCAAAAAAAAAATATAAAAAAACTAATTTATTCATCGGTTTTGGCCGATTTATATTCTTCCTCATATTGTTGGTAAACAAAAATGCAATCAGTGTTTATCGCAAAAGTTGCCACATTTACAACCATGAGAATTCATTTCTGGCGTTTTTACATTTTTTTTTTAGTAATGGTGGCGATCTGCAATTTTTATTGGGACTGTGATATAGCAGCGGACATGTCGGACATTTTTGACATTTTTTTGGGACCAATGACATTTATACAGCGATCAGAAATTTAAATATCCACTGATTACTGCATAAATATCATTGGCAGTGAAGGGGTTAACCTGCAGGGGGAGATCTAGGGGTTAACTGTGTTCCCTAGGCGTGTTCTAACTGGGAGGTGGCTGGGCTACCATGGGCATAAGAGATCTAACTGATCCCATTGACAGGGATCAGTAGATCTCTTACATGCCCACTGACAGAGCGGGGAACCGCAGTGTTTACATCAGCGTTTCCCCGTTCTTTCCTTCTGGTAGGTCATCGCGGCTCGCGGCGGACATGGGGTCCGCCCAAGCCGCGAGCACACTCCTGCAGAGTGTGGCGGGCACGAGAGCACCCGCCCGCTAAGTACACACGCACAGATTGCTGCTTATATACGGCGATTTGCGAGACAGCGCCATATTGCCACAGTAAATATGCCGTAGTCGGTCGGGAACTAGTTAAAGAAAATTTTAAAAATTGGCAGTGCTCAAATATACCATAAATATATACCATAAATATATATATATCGAATTACAGAAGCTTAGTGTTTAAACCAGGTATGGAGATTGCCCAACATCCCTGAATACTACAGATTACGGCAACAAAACCCTCAATATGTGGCATTATAGGGAAAAACTCCAAAAAGGTATATACAAATTATACGTTTATTTGATTTGATTAAAACATTAATTCTGAGGTAGGAAAGGGAAGTTCACATAGTAAAAGATGTAAACAGTCACATGTATACAATGTAAATTGAATTGAGATGACATGCAGATGAAAAATAACCACAGTACTCTTGTCTTATAAAAAGACAGAGTATACCCAATGCGTTTCAAGTGAATAATATATGACTCTTCAGCAGGGGTAGGTGGTCAACAGTTAATGGTATCTAGGTTGAAGCAAAAATATCATTAAAATCGTACATCAACAATTATACACTGAGCATATTGTTTAAACATCAAGGTATGTCTGTATCTCATATACTGACCATCTCTGTTGAAAAAAGAAAAATAGCATTGCATGTGAGAGCTTCATCAATTAAAAAGAATTGCGACTGCCCGCCACCCATCAGGGACTTTCCTTTCCTACCTCAGAATTAATGTTTTAATCATATCAAATAAACCTATAATTTTTATATACCTTTTGGAGTTTTTCCCTATAAAGTCCCATATTGGGGGTTTTGTTACCGCAATCTCTCATAAATATATATCCTTCTATCATAAAACAACAATAATATGAAAAAGTGTCCTACAAACATATTATATGTAAACTAAACTTTTTCCAGTCTCAGTTATTTGCGCAAAAATTGCAGTTCTTAATGCTTATACAAGAAGAAATGATAAAGTACATTCAAAGTTTTGTCAATCTTTTTTTCTTTTTCTGTGATTCTTTTTCCACACAGTGCTTCAATAAGTAATAATAAAGTGCTCCAGAGCTCACACCCCAGAGAATTAAATAATTCACCAGAAGCAGATGACCTTCCAGCAAAAGGAAGGACTAGCAGCACTCAAGGTGAGTATTCTTAAGCCGGAAGCCAAAAACTGGAAGTGATGTCACATGCAGTAACCATGCCCTGAAGTGTTTCTTCACATACAGATGTCCTCAGGAGACATTACTGCACGAATGCTTCACATTCTTTAAAAATGTTACCATTAACTCTTTTTATGCATTCCTCCAATGATGACTTTTGTGCCAAACAATCAGTAAAAAAACTTAAATTAGACAATGAACATTTTTTTTTTTAGACTAATGATAGCTATTTGAAACTTACAAAATATATAAAGTATACCTTCCTGTACATAACATACTTGTACAGTATATAAAGAATATGTACAGAGGAAATATTAGGTGTGAGGCCTTCTCATCTTGTATGCATTGGCACAGTCCTCAACTGTAAACATTGATCAAATGAAAAATACCCACATGTTCCAACAAAGGGGAAACTGCGGAATTAAGGGATTTTAAAAGTCCCAACATACAAACACAAAAAAGAATAAGAAAAACTAGACATGAAAAACTATTTTTATTTAATAGATTAAACCAGATACAGTATAGAAATGTATCTCATTAGATGAACCTGAAAGTGAAGAGCATGTGGATCAACGCATTTCGCCAAGAAGAGCTTCCTCAAGGGCCACTTCTTTTTTCAATGTTGATGATATCATAGCTGAGGAACAATACAACCAATATATTATTTCATAATCAAAATTCAGTCATTGTATATCATGTCTATAACATACAGATCACATCTTTAGTAACTAAACATTTATGAGGTTTCTAAAAGGGAGATAGTGAGGAAAAGGAGGCAAAAAAACCCCAAAAAAACAAACAAAAAAACACATCAAGACTAAAACAACATAAAGCTGAAATGATCTCACAAGGAGAGCTAGGGTCAACATTTGGGGGGGGGGACCCGGCAGAAACAAAAAGACGCAGTCGCTCATATTGCACTTACCAAAAAAGGACATAGTTCACACAGAACTATGAAAAAACATCTAGCCAGCCAGTGATAGATGTTCACAAAATAGATAATACACAGCATAAAGAGTTTTTTGTCTCCTTTTCCTCACTTTTTTAGAAACCTCATAGATGTGTATTTAATAATAATGAGATCTGTATGTTATAGAGATGATATACAATACCTGCATTTTGATTATGAAATTATTTATTGATCGTTTTCTTCATCAGGTACAATATCATAAAGATTGAAAAACTAAGTGGATCCTGAGGAGGCTCTTCTTGGGCAAAACGCGTTGATCCATATGCTCTTTGTTTTCATGTTCATCTAATGAGATACATTTCTATACTTTATCTGTAGCTGGTACCTAATGTTTTTATATGGTGACATATCTTTTAATCTAAAAAATAAAAATAGGATTTTATGTCTAGTTTTTCTTATTCTGTTTTGCGTTTGTATTTTGGCACATTAAAATCATTATATCCCACAGTCTCCTCTTTGTAGGAACATATGGGTATTTTTCCTTTGACCAATATTTACAACCTTTATATTCTTTTATGCTTACAATATCCTTTCCCTTGGTTTTAAGTTATAATCCCATATAGACATGTAAATATAAATAACCCCTCAATGGACATGCTAATACTAGAACAAAAGGGAGACACAATGCATCCATATTCTAAACATATTTCTTACAAAAAATGCACATCAAAGTTGAAGACACACATCTAAAACATAAAACCCTAAAATTTGAAAATAAAACAATTCAGGTCAATGTCAATATTTAATCCTGATGGCTTCAATGTGTCCAATTCGAAAAGCAACTGGTTCCTTTCTGAGACAGTAATTTCTTTTGATTGCAGCCTCTCCAGTGTTTATTAATTCTATTAATGCCATAAAAGATCAAACCTTGTGAATCTTTATTATGGAACAATTTGAAATGACTGAACACATTAGGGGAGATTTACTAAAACTTGTGCAATCTGGTGCAGCTGTGCATAGTAACCAATCAGCTTCTAACTTCGGCTTGTTCAATAAATTGGCAATAAATTTGGCAATAAATTCTGGAGGCTAATAGAAATGCTAATGTGCAATTATATTCAGTCGACATACTGGTATATGCCAACAATAATACTATTTGTTATAGTTTATTTATAATTTTTTTTATGTAAATACGTGCATACAAATAAATGCCCATGACATAAAGGTATAAAAGTTCCAACGTCTTTTTGGGTTGTAATTAGATTAATCAATTTGGAAAAGTAGCTATTAGGCCACTTTCACACTGAATCGCTTTACAGGCGTTTTTTAGCCAAAAACGAACATGTGTAAAGCGCCTCAGAAATCCCATCCAATTCCCCCCAATGTGAAAGTCTGAGTGCTTTCACACTGGGGCAGTACGCTTGCAGGATGTTACAAAAAGTCCTGCAAGCAGCATCTTTGGGGCAGTGCAGTGTATCCATCGCTCCTCCACCGCCCTTGCCATTGAAAACAACGGGCAGCGCTTCCGAAGCGGCTGTACACCGTTTCGGAAGTGCAGTGCACAGGCACTTTTAGCCGCTTTTTAACCACTTGTGGGGGGTTAAAAGCACCATGCTTCTGCCTGCATAGCAGCACCATAGTGCTGCTATAACAGAGGGAAAGCGCCACTGAAACTAGCGGCGCTTTACCGCTACCGCCTGCCTGCCCCAGTGTGAAAGTTAGTTAGTTAGTTAGTTAGGAGATCTGTGCTAAGAGAAGTATGTGGGCTGACATTGTGGATTGCTTCTGTGTATGCTAGTTACTTGGCTGTCATGCTGATTCAGTGGCTTTAATGCTTCCTAAGTAACTGACCTGGAACCAATGTCCTGGCTTTCCCAACTGCATGCTTTTTTCAGGTCAGTGACTTGGAAATAATTAAAATCAGGAACAACCAGGCAGCTAGCATATGAGAAGGTCAGTCTCCAAAGTTCTGTCATGAAAGATATACTTTATAGTTTAGACTTATTGTCAGCCATCATGCCACAGATAGTGAATCACATATGAAAAGCACACTCTTTATCATAAAGCAAATTCAAAGGAAAATTTAAAGAAAAGAAGATCAAGTGGTGAGAGAAGGAAACACTTTTCCCTGTCTCTTGAAAGTGTAGTTAAACCTGGAAACAAACATTTAGTAAATTGCAGCTTAACACATCCTTAAATGTGGTAGTTGCGTTAATTAGCTTTTTTCCCTTTATTTTCAACTGGTGATTTGGCTAGTAACACATTTCCTTCATCAGGGTGTCTCCATACTGAGGAGGGGCAATGGAGCTACCCTTTGACAGCAGGAGAGAAGGTAATGTTAGATGCCTTAACAGATTTAGATGGAGTTGATTAACAAATTAAAGATGTACCCCAGCTAACGCTTTTTAAGCAGTTAGAGCAACAGCTTTTGGGTTAAAGGTTTTACATAAATATGTAAAATGTTGTGGGGGTCTCTTATTGAGATAGTCACTAGAGTTGAGCGAACCCGGACTGTAAAGTTCGGGTCCGTACCAAACTTTGGGGTGTCCGGGACCCGGACCCGAACCCGGACTTTTCAAAAAAAGTCCGGGTCCGGGTTCGGGTCCGGGGTTCTGGTAATTTTACTAAAAATTCTGAAAATTGCTGTAAAAAAGTCCAGGAAGGTCCTAGAGGTCTGCGAAAGGAAGGAAAATGGGGGTAAGGGTGGGACAAGTGCCCTACAAAGAAATGGGGACAGGGAAATAACTTTAAATATTTTTTTAAAAAATAAAAACATAAAAAAAGCAAAAATGGAGGTGAATGTGGATCATCTTCAAACTGAGTCTGAAAAGTATTAATTAACGGTAGAAGCCATATAACTGTTCTAAAATCATCTTCAAACTGTGTCAAAAAAGTATAAATAAGCCGGGAGAACCCATATCACTGTTCTGCAAACATCTGGAAACTGTGTGTGTCACTTTAAATGAAACCGGGAATAACTGAACATCTGTTCTGCAAACATCTTTAAAGTATGTGTGTCACTTTAAATATAACCGGAATAAGTAAACATCTGTTCTGCACACATTTAAAGTTATTTCCCTGTCCCCATTTCTTTGTAGGTCACTTGTCCTACCCTTACCCCCATTTCCTTCCTTTTGCAGACCTCTAGGACTTTCTAGGACTATTTTACAGCCATTTTTGTGCCTAAAAGTTCGGGTCCCCATTGATTTCAATGGGGTTTGGGGTCTGGGACAAGGTTCGGGTTCTGTCCGGACCCGAACCCGGACTTTGTCCCAAAGTTCGGCCGAACCAGCAGAACCCGGACTTCTAGAAGTTCGCTCAACTCTAATAGTCACTTTCCTGTCATTTTGCAAATCCTCTGCCATATGGTGCCACACTCAACTGGTTTCCCAAATTTCTGGCATGAGGCACCAACCTTGTGCAATGCCACAAAAAGTTTTTTACTAAATATCATAAAAATATTCCATCACATTTACAAAAAGAAAAGGTGGCAAAGGCATACACTATATTTTACAATTGACAGCAGACACATGTCAGCTATGTCTACCTGATTGACATGCATCTGGTGTGGATTGTAATATATACATTTAACACCTTTCGCCTTGTGAGTATGATAGAATATTTTTTATGACATTCAATAAAAACTTTTTATGGTGTTGCACTAGTGTGGTGCGCCTTCTTTTTGTTTTTCACTTTCAGTTTGGTGTCTCTGCACCTAAGAGGGCAACAAACCGTCATACACACATTGGAGATCACAGTCGTGGAACACTTCAGCTGGTTCCATTTGGCAGTTCATGGAAGAAGCACACTCTTATTCTGGTCTCTTTGAAAACAAAGACTGCTGAGAATAGTCCTTCATCATAGCGCCAACTTGGAACAATTTATGTTCCAAAATAAAGAATGTCAAGTCCAAAAACATTTTCAATGCTTTACTGCAAACTGTTTAGTCATCACATTGGCACAATTACATTTGTTCTTCAGAACACAACAGTCATTATCACAACTTCCTCTCAGTAGTCTCTAATGCAGAACATCATACCTGCATTATATGCCTTTCTGACAGTTGTCTCTTTAGTCACAGAACCATTGCAGCCATCTTCCCAGATGTTACCAGATTCTTTCCACAGTTGGCTCACACACACGGTGTTCCTTTCTCATACATGAGGTGCTCCTTACATAAGCCCTGAGGCCTGTCCTAAACCAAGCGACAGAACCTTCTAGATTAAGTCGGGGTAGCAAGGTTTCTCCATCTTTCCCCATTGTGTCCTCTTTTGTTCACCCTTGCAGTCCAGCCTGGCAGAAGGCTCTCTCTCTCTTCCCCTAGCACAGCACTACATTTTGCTGATCAGGGGTGTCCTGCTCACATACCTCAACTCCACTGGGCCCCATCCACAGCTGGAATGTAAAGGGTCACTAACTCCAGCCACTACATCACGGAGGGAGGAGGGGCAACAATTAAAGGGCACTTACATCTGCCAACAAAGTGACCATTGTAAGCACCCCTGTCAAAGTTAAATGGTTTGTCTCAATCTTCTGTCACTTTTACTAGATGTCTTGGCCTGTTAAAGAAACATAACACACTTCCAGCAGGATCAACAGTTGGAAATAAAGGGACAAGGCCTAAAAAAGAAAATGAATGAAGCTTTAACATTTTATAGTGTTACTAAACCCAGGACCCTGCATTCACTATATGTCATGATCCTGGTGGTGGAGTCTGGCATATGCAGGGGACAACCACTCTTGCACACCTGATTCAGGGACCCCTGGTAAAGCAGACAGGGAGTCCAAGAGTGCAGGATGGCACGAGGGCTGGACGGTCACTGGTGGTTGTGTGAGATCTCAGGCGGTCGTGCAGATCAGAAGAGTGGTGGTACAGGCTGGGTCGGCAACTGGCTGGCGGTGCGGTACAAGGGATCAGGCAGGAGAATGGTCAAATCCATGCAAGGTTCGTAATCGGGCTGGTAGCAGAAGTACAGAAGGGTCAGACAATCGGATGGTCGTGGATAGCCGGGGGTCGGTGCAGGCAGATATCAACAGGTCAGTTCAAGCCGGGTCAAACAGGAAGGATCACAGGAACTGGAAAACAGGAACAGGGCTGGGGGTCACAGGTACTCAGACGCTGTAGAATGGACAGCAGCGGCTGCAGCGCACTGGGGCTTCAAATAGCGTTGTTTGGCGTTGTTTCCGGTACGCGCGCACACATAGGCTCTAAAGTCCATGAAAAGTACCGATTTTCCCTAACACTATATCTGGTTTCCCACAGTACACAGAACACAGAAATGCAATAATTTTAGTAAAATTATAAATATAAACTGCTAAATACCTTTTCTCATCAGCAGTATATAGCAGTCTTTTGATCTCTATCAGTGTCTAGCCAAGCATCGGTTAAATTGTGATAATGCTTCTTGCTCCTCTAATTGTCCTATGAGGATGGAGGACCCCTGACCCTCTGTCTGGACTGTGCTGATTGCAACCTCCCAAAAAAAAAAACCTCTCTAGCAATACATACCAAACTGGGCATGTGCAGAGTGCCCCCAATGTTCTGTTCTATCAAGCGATGCATTGGGGACTGTGGAAGAAGGGGAGGATCAGAGAAGATGGGATCAAACAGCCTTTTTACACAATGCGGAGGTTTAAGCCATTAGGTTCCACAGTGAGTATGACAAGCACACTTTACTGCATATACAGAATGATTTTACTGTTGTGGGTTTAGTAACACTTTAAGGATTGGTAAGCTGCAATATATTACATTTTTGTTTTTGGGTTTAGATACACTTTAAGCTCACAATGGTACTTTGCTCTTAGTAGGCAAGAAACACGCTCACTTTACAGGTCAATCTCAAGTATCCCTTACTTAGCTTCTGTGTTCTTCACTTCCACCCTGATCCAACGACAGACTACCATACAATTACTTACAGGATAATACTTGAAACTTTCCTTTCCACCCCACAATGCTGCAAGTGAAATTAACATGGGAATGCTGAGCAATTCAGGGCAAAAACTACAGGATGGTTATAGTGCCTACTGTATTTCCTACTCTGCCCAGTATACACATAATACAGGTTCACTTTAAAAAGTTATTCACCCTTAAGTTGATATTTATGGTAGAGGTTTATGGTAGATGCTAGGAAACCAGGTGTGAGGGTGATTTAACTTTCCCCAGATAAAAGCTCCACCAAGTGCTCAGACCCCAAGCCTGCCAATTCCTCTCACAAACCAGGATGAGAAAAAAAGGATGGTCGACACTCAGGGTGACATTCAAAAAGTAATATTTTTTATTGAAGAGACGTGTCCTATACTGTAAAAACAGCCTACATACTTCAGACATTAGTCCTTAGTCATGGCTGATAAAAAAAAAACATACACAATAAATTACACTTACTGTATATATATTTTAAAACTTCACATGATAACCCAACACAGGTGAATTAAAATGCAATAAGCAAAACCCGACATGACTCGGTGCACTGGAAGACTTTACCAGTAATAGAGGCAAGATAAGAAGCAATCAATACAGACATATACAAATAATATTATTCCTTAGAGGAATGCCTTTGTATTTATATGTGCGATGTTAAAAAATACCTCAACATTATACCTGTAACAAAAAGGCAACAAAAAAACAAAGAAAAAAAGATTATAAAAAGAAAGAACAAGTTTCACTAATGGTGTCATTTTAGAAACAGGTCTACATCCCACCTATTGTTCAATCCTTGCAGGATGCGGGTCTGCAACCTGTATATTCAATATACTTCATGCTCCAAGAGTCTGTGATGTTTGTCAAAACCACTGTCAGCAGGCAACATTTTTTCAATGCCACAAAAAGGGGCATTAATCTGGCCTCTTGCATTGACAAGATGTTATATAATGCCTTTCTGCGTACAAGATAATTGTGCCCAACATAAAAAGTAGTAACAAAATTAGTTCCTCTGTTTTTTCTGGATTTGGTTCTAGACTGAGATTTCACTAGATTGGTGTTAGAAAGCAAATCTGTCCTTTGCCTGCAAGAGTCCACAATAATGCCCCATTATGTGGCATTGAAAGAATTTTGCCTGCTGACAGGGGTGGTGACAGACATCACAGACTTTTGGAACGTGAAGTATATTGAATATATGAGTTGCAGATTTCTGTTTGTTTGAAACTAACAGTGCAATTTAGTTGCAGTCACATGCACTGTTCTGTGCACCGATAGTCCATAATCCCTAGTCCATAGTCCATCTCAGAAGCAAGTGAGAGAGGGTAATTGCATTCCTACATACAGTGGGACAAGGGAGAACAAACAAAGCCACCCTTTAACAGAAGTATTTGGAGATTTGGAATAAAATATATTTTTTTATCCAGAGTTCAATGTCACTTTAAAGTACAGGGTGGGCCATTTATATGGATACACCTTAATAAAATGGGAATGGTTGGTGATATTAACTTCCTGTTTGTGGCACATTAGTATATGTGAGGGGGGAAACTTTTCAAGATGGGTGGTGACCATGGCGGCCATTTTTAAGTCGGCCATTTTGAATCCAACTTTTGTTTTTTCAATAGGAAGAGGGTCATGCGACACATCAAACTTATTGGGAATTTCACAAGAAAAACAATGGTGTTCCTGGTTTTAACATAACTTTATTCTTTCATGAGTTATTTACAAGTTTCTGACCACTTATAAAATATGTTCAATGTGCTGCCCATTGTGTTGGATTGTCAATGCAACCCTCTTCTCCCACTCTTCACACACCGATAGCAACACCGCAGGAGAAATGCTAGCACAGGCTTCCAGTATCCGTAGTTTCAGGTGCTGCACATCTCGTATCTTCACAGCATAGACAATTGCCTTCAGATGACCCCAAAGATAAAAGTCTAAGGGGGTCAGATCGGGAGACCTTGGGGGCCATTCAATTGGCCCACGATGACCAATCCACTTTCCAGGAAACTGTTCATCTAGGAATGCTCGGACCTAACACCCATAATGTGGTGGTGCACCATCTTGCTGGAACTATGATGTCGGTGATAGGGAATTGCTGGCCATCAAGTCAGCTTTGGAGGAATGGCGGTACCTCCTGGAAGGAGCAGCTCACCCG
>BLSH010431310.1:114349-140278 GCA_018402905.1 Glandirana rugosa
TCACAATGGTAAATTCCCCAATGACATTAAAATTATCTTTTGTCAACTGACTTAGTCTAAAAGACCTTACGGTGTACATTCAATGTTGCAGAAATTGTTTTGTGTGTCAATTCAACTGATATAAGATAAAAAGACGTGTATTGTTGGTAGACCGAGAGTCAGGGGTAATAAAGCTCATCCTCCTATAGTACGCCCTCATCAGTTAAATGAAGAACATTTGTATTCGATTAATACACAGATGTTTTGATATGAGAAAGACAACCCATTATACTAGTGTAGGGGTAAGACATTATCGAATTAAACGATTGATGTTTATCCAAATACGAACAATTTTTATTTAACTCCTACTCGAAATAATGGGGACTGAGAGCCAGATGGTTGTTATGTGCAGAAAAATAGAATATAGTCAACTTAACTGTGTGTTTTGTTAAAGACGTTGTAACTTACATGTGGCATTCCAGAAAATCTGATTCAGTCAACTGTTTTCTATTAAAATTACAGTAACCCCTTAAATGGTAACACTAAAAAGTTACATACAATATATTGTTAAAAGTATTTGGACACCTGCTTTTACACGCACATGAACTTTAATGGCATCCCAGTCTTAGTCCTTAGAGTTCAATATTGAGTTGGCCCACCCTTTGCAGCTATAACAGCTTCAACTCTTCTGGGAAGGCTGTCCACAAGGTTTAGGAGTGTGTCTATGGGAATGTTCCACCATTCTTCCAGAAGCACATTTGTGAGGTCAGGCAGTGATGTGAACGAGGAGGCCTGGCTCACAGTCTCCACTCTAATTCATCACAGATTTCTATTGGGTTGAGGTCAGGACTCTGTGCAGGCCAGTCAAGTTCCTCCACCCCAAACTCACCCATCCATGTCTTTATGGACCTTGCTTTGTGCACTGGTCCAAATCATTTGGTGGAGAGGGGATTATGGTGTGAGGTTGTTTTTCAGGGGTTGGGCTTGGCCCCTTAGTTCTAGTGAAGGGAACTCTTAAGGTGTCAGCATCCCAAGCCATTTTGGACGATTTCATGCTCCTAACTTTGTGTTGTAGACTGTTTGCTCAGATATACAGTATGTCACAAAAGTGAGTACACCACTCACATTTTTGTAAATATTTTATTATATCTTTTCATGTGACAACACTAAAGAAATGACACTTTGCTGCAATGTATAGTAGTGAGTGTACAGCTTGTATAACAGTGTAAATTTGTTGTCCCCTCAAAATAACTCAACACACAGCCATTAATGTCTAAATCTCTGGCAACAAAAGTGAGTACACCCCTAAGTAGAAATGTCCAAATTTTGCCCAATTAGCCATTTTCCCTCCCTGGTGTCATGTGACTCGTTAGTGTTACAAGGTCTCAGGTGTGAATGGGGAGCGGTTGTGTTAAATGTCTCTCTCATACTGGTCATTGGAAGTTCAACATGGCACCTCATGGCAAAGAACTCTCTGAGGAGCTGAAAAAAAGAATTTTTGCTCTACATAAAGATGGCCTAGGCTATAAGAAGATGGCAAAGACCCTGAAACTGAGCTGCAGCATGGTGGCCAAGACCATACAGCTGTTTAACAGGACAGGTTCCACTCAGAACAGACCTCGCCATGGTCGACCAGAGATGTTGAGTGCACGTGCTCAGCATTATATCCAGAGGTTGTCTTTGGGAAATAGACATATGAGTGTTGCCACCATTGCTGCAGAAGTTGAAGAGGTGGGGGGTCAGCCTGTCAGTGCTCAAACCATACACCGCACACTGCATCAAATTGGCCTGCATGGCTGTCATCCCAGAAGAAAGCCTCTTCTAAAGATAATGCACAAAAAAGACTGCAAACAGTTTGCTGAACACAAGCAGACTAAGGACATGGCTTACTGGAACCATGTCCTGTGGTCTGATGAGACCAAGATAAACTTTTTGGTTCAGATGGTGTCAAGCGTGTGTGGCGGCAACCAGGTGAGGAGTACATAGACAAGTGTGTCTTGCCTACAGTCAAGCATGGTGGTGGGAGTATCGTGATCTGGGGCTGCATGAGTGCTGCCGGCACTGGGGAGCTACAGTTCATTGAGGGAACCATGAATGCCAACATGTACTGTGACATACTGAAGCAGAGCATGATCCCCTCCCTTCGGAGACTGGGTATTCCATCATGATAATGACCCCAAACACACCTCCAAGACGACCACTGCCTTGCTAAAGAAGCTGAGGGTAAAGGTGATGGACTGGCCAAGCATGTCTCCAGACCTAAACCCTATTGAGCATCTGTGGAGCATCCTCAAATGGAAGGTGGTTGAGCGCAAGGTCTCTAACATTCACCAGCCTCGTGATGTTGTCATGGAGGAGTGGAAGAGGACTCCAGTGTCAACCAGTGAATCTCTGGTGAACTCCATGCCCAAGAGGGTTAAGGCAGTGCTGGAAAATAATGGTAGCCACACAAAATATTGACACTTTGATCCCAATTTGGACATTTTTACTCAGGGGTGTACTCACTTTTGTTGCCAGTGGTTTAGACATTAATGGCTGTACGTTGAGTTATTTTGAAGGGACAGCAAATTTACACTGTTATGCAAGCTGTACACTCACTACTTTACATTGTAGCAAAGTGTCATTTCTTCAGTGTTGTCACATGAAAAGATATAATAAAATATTTACAAAAATGTGAGGGGTGTACTCACTTTTGTGAGATACTGTATCTATACAAAATAAGATAAAGGTACCAACATCCCGAATATATACTAAATATAGAATGGAAGAAGTGGGGCAAATAGGAGTTCCCGGTACTGTCATAAGACATTGCAAAATAATTTGTTAAAAACAATTAAATGTATATTATACATGAAATTAACAATACATCTATAATCATTTAGTATAACATTGCATGTTCTTCCAAGTGATTAAACAACCACCAAAAAGAAGGGGGCGGGGGTTTCACTCAGAGTTAAAGATGCCTCCAGTAGTCACATAAGTGTATAAAGAGTCAAACTGTCAACATGTTTTGCGGTGTCCCACTTCTTCAGGAGAGTTAACAAGACAATAGGAGGATTGTACACTAGAAATAATGATGAAAATAAGATATATGAATACAACACAGTATAAACAATAATCCTACAAAGTATATGGCTGATAGAACCATTTACGAACAGGATATCTACCTTAAAGATTGGTTTGGCATAACAGAAGAGGCATCAAGGTCAAATTACACCCCTGGGCGAGCATGGGAGCACAACAGAAGGGCCCTATGGTTCTGAGAGTAAGGCTCCATTTACACAGGACGCTGTTTTAACGTCCCCTGAAAGATTTTGTTTGATAGCTAGAAGCCGGCATCTAAAACGGCCATTTAGCTACATTTAGCCGCTTTTTCGCTTTTTGCCTCGTCCGTGTCTGGGAGCGTTTTTAAGGAAATTTTTTTTTCTAAAATGGAAATGCCCATAAACTAAACGGTCCTACATGCGAGTTACCGCATTTAGTCGCATTTAGCAGCGTTTACAAGCTGTTTGGCGTTTCAAATGCCTCTGAACTGGCGCCTGAACCCATTTTTTTGCTTTCCAAAAAAAGCCTTTAAACTCAGCTGCCTGGAAACTACCTTAAATGATCCTGTGTAAATGTACTGATAAGATAACATAGAGGAAAATTCAGGGGCAGCTGAAAAAAATGCCCAAATGCCTCAAAACGTCTGTTTACCAGCAGCAGTGTAAATGAGGCCTAATAATATAGTAATAGTATACTTTCCTATGGTGTTAAGGACTGGGTAGATCCAGTACCAATCAAAGGATGTATATATAACATACACATATAAATTTGTCATATCCGACAGGTAAAAAAAACAATTCAGGAAGATCACAAATACTGAAATCACGGTGGGACTGATGGTGAAAGGTTTGGTTTGGGATATCAACTGACTGACTCCAGGTTATTCGTTCTTAAAACCAGAGGTCCTCATTTAGATATCTGAACTTAAGGTGAAAAGATAAGACAAGAGAGAAAATCTCTAGTATCAGGGATGCGATTATTATGATTAGCCCCAAGGTGGCACATCAGGTAGAAAATACAGAATGGAAACATAACTTACCTACAGTAGGTAAACCCAATTTGTAGTCCAGTAAGGAAAGTGCAGGTAAATGTAACAGGGTAATCTGATATTCGTGCCAGAGTAAACCCTAAAAGAGGGGAGACAGCCCATGCCCATATGGTCAGAAAAGGAACCTTACCATGATGGAAAATGTTTTATGTGTGTATATAAACACACCCATAAGCAGGCCAAATATTATAGATAAATGTCAGGAGGTACATTAATGGAGGAGTCCCGCCGCATGCATCCACCGCCAAATGTCAGCAGACATATCTAAGCCTCTGCCCTTTATAGTGCTCCAACCCTACCTTCTCAGCCAGCCCGGCTGCTGGCTGATGATGTTGCGGGGTCCAATACCCGATTGTGCATGTGCTGAGGACATTGGCGCACACGCATTGCCATAGTAAGACTGTGGACAATGGGGCGAAAGGCCGCTGATGCACATCACAGGCCTGTATTGGAAAAAGAGGGCCAGGTGGGCCATGGACGTCCCAACAATCGACGCATGCACCAATCATAGGACGCATACCAGAGGCTAAACCCCATCAGCCTGGCTCAGTGGCAAGGGGGAGAAGAGGAAACCAGCAGGAAACCCCCCACTGGTGTGTCTCCCTCTACAGGAATCGCATGCTCGCCCATGGATAACAGCCCTCAAACGCCCCCAGTGGCGTTTGTAAACAAGGCGGATCCATAAAAACATAGAAAAGTGGCGTCAGAAAAAAACTGAGTAGTCCATCGAGTCTGCCCATTTTTTTTTACCATTAACCTTGTTGTCTGACTATAGATTTATGTTTATTCCAAGCGTGTTTGAAGCCCTGTACTGTTGACTGTCTGACTACCTCTGTTGGTAGTTTATTGCAATCATCAGCCTCCCTTTCACTAAAATAATACTTTCTAAGATTAGTTTTGAACTTTCCTCCAATTAGTTGAGGGCATGTCCCCATGTTCTTGATTTTGATTTCATTTTGAAAAGACCACCTTCCTGAACCTTATTCACCCCCTTGATGTATTTAAAGCTTTCAATCATGTCTTCCCTTTCCCTTCTTTCCTTCATATATATTCCCTTCTTTCATACATATTAAGTTCCTGAAGTCACTCTCGATATGTTTTATCCCCCAAACATTTCACCATTTTTGTTACCCATCTCTGAACTCTTTTTATCTTATCAATATCTTTTTGTAAGTTAGGTCTACAGAAATGGACACAGTATTCTAAATGAAGATCTATATAGGGGAATCAGAACATCCTTCCTCCTGCTGGCGATCCCTTTAGTAATGCATCCTAGAATTCTATTTGCTTTTCTCACTGCCTGGTCACACTGTTTGCTCATTTTGCATTCATCTGAAATAAGTACCCCCAAATCTTTTCCTTCTGTAGTTCTGGCTAACACTATATCCCCAATGCTATATTCTCTAAGGTGATTCTTATTCTCTAGGTGCATTATTTTACATTTAGAAATACTGAACTGAAGTCTCCACTGCTTTGACCAATCTTCCAGAAATTCCACAAATTATGTTCTATGTTACAGACACCTCCAGAGATATCAACCTAACCCAGAATTCTATAGATAGGCAACTCCTATCCTCAGGCCCTTGCCACTCAGGTACTCCCAGAATACTCAGGTAATCACAGAATACTCAGGTACTCCCAGAATACCCATGTAATGACAAATACTCAGGTATGTTTTTATACACATGATTAGGTAGGTATCACATTAATATTACAATTGTACTTGTATGGTAACAAGGGGCTTAACATAGGCTGGCTAATTCTAGACTTGAAAGAATGCAAACATGTAATGAAAACATTATTAGTGCCGTGTGCAATACATACAAAATAGAATGCAATTATATACAGAACTTACAAATTTCCATTACAAACCCTGTTACACACCTTTGTGTCATCAGAAAAAAGACATACCTTGCCCAACAAACATTTAGTTATATCACTTGCATATAGGTTAACTAGAACATGACCCAGTACAGAGCCTCGTGGTACCCTGCTAGTGACTGGTCTCTGTTCTGAGTGAACCCCATTTACAAACACCTCTGGGATCTATCCTTTAGCCAACCTCATATTCACTGAACCACCCAAGGGTTAAGTCCTAGCTTGTACAACTTTTGTATTAGATCATTATGTGGAACTGTGTCAAATGCCTTGCTGAAATCAAGATATGCTATGTCCACAGCACTACCCCGGTCAAAAGCACTGGTAATATAGTAAAAAAAATCAATCAGATTAGTCTGACATGATCTGCCCTCAGTAAAGCCATGCCGCTTTGGGTCCAGCAAGCTATGTATTTTTAGGTGATCAATGATCCTTCTTTTCAGTAGTGATTCCATTAACTTGACTACAATTGATGTTAAACTCACTGGCCTGTAATTGCCAGCTTCTACCTTGCTGCCCTTCTTGTGGATAGGTACAATATTAGCTGTCCTCCAATCATGGGGGATTTCTCCTGTTAGAAGAGATTAATTAAAAAGATCTGTTAATGGTCCAACAACTATATCTCGAAGTTCTCTTAGAACTCTGGGGTGAATACTATCAGGGCCCATTGCTTTATTAAGCTTTAACCGAGCCAGTTCCTCTGCTAACTGTCTTCAGAAATCCTAGAAATTAACCATCATTAGTATAACCAATATGATTCCCTAACTTGTTATCATTAGTGCAATTTATTTCCGAGAAGACTGAACAGAAGTAATTGTTTAAATGGTTTGCTATATCCTGGTCTCCCTCAACATATGTGTTGTGCCCAGTTTTCATTTTAGTGATCCCATTGTATTTTTTACTTTTATCATTAATGTACCTAAAAAAGGTTTTATCTCTTTTCTTAATAGACTTAGCAATTTCCTCCTCTTTCTGTGCTTTTGTAGCACTGATAATATGTTTGTCCTCCTTTTGTCTACTTTTATACTCCCCTGTTTACACCTTCTGTTTCCTTGAGTCTTCTATATGCTATTTTTTTTTCCTTTACTATCCTACTTACCTCTTTAGCGAACCATATTTTTTTTCCATTTATTCTTACTAGCTTGCCTAACATATAATCTAGTTGCCTCAAGGATGGTAGACTTTAATAGTGCCCACTGATTACTTACTCTTGACATTTTTCCAACCTTTCAGTTAATTTTTTTAGAAATTTCCCCATTTCAGCAAAATTTGTCTTTTTAAAATCTAAAACTTTTGTTTTTGTAAATTATTTTTCAGTTCTTAGGTAGGGGGTTGGGTACTGCGCTTAGGATGTGAATGTATACGTTTGCTGCCACCCAGTGAGCTCGTTGCCCTGATGAGGCCAGGAAGTAAATGAGCAAATGTGTGTGGCTGGGCCAGGCGCTACTTTTGGAATAATGTGAAAAATTGTGAGAAAAAATGCAAACCTCAAATTAGTGAGTGCTCCTGTTCCCTAATGGTGCTGGGTAGCAGAATAGTAACAATTAACCAAAAAAAGAAATAAAGTAAGACATTCCTATGAATAAGTTGTATATTCCAACTGTTGATTATTGTGCCAAGTGCAATCAAGTGATATTATCCTGTATACGATATAGTAAATCATCAACAAATGTTCATCATCAGATACAGCCGCTCTGTGATATTAGTGTACATATATTGATGTAATAATGAATATTAGTCCCTGTAGTAAAACAATAAAACCATAATAATAAAACAAACCAATCAATAAAAAAGTCCCAAAAGTGCTCAGTGCAAATAAAATATTGGTGATGGCTGATTAGTAGCAGTCTTCCAGCCGGTGTGCTAATAGTGCAGAAAATCTTCAAGTACTTGGGTGGGTGCAGGACATGCGTGCTCCCCCATGAGAACTCCACTTACCAGAAGGTGCCACCCCTGCAGGGGTAAAGGGCATGGATGCCTAATGGATAGTGACTGGGGTCTCCTCTCTTTCCTGGTGGCAGTAACTCCGGGGTCCTCCTTCGTTGATATTAGTATCCAGGTAATGTTAATCCTGCCAGTTTCTTCTCTCTATGAGGCCTTCTTTAATAAGGTGACTACAAAGATGGTGTTCCCCTGCTTCCTTATTCATTGGACTGTGTTTTATGGATTTTATGGGTTTCTACAATAAATTTACCTGATGGTCATCATTATTTGGAGCTTCCTCTCCTTCCTTTACCATTCTATGGCATTTAGAGGCATGCTGATCCCTTCTGGTGATTTTCCAAGCTGATGGTCGAATTGGTGATTACCCTACAGGTGCACACAATCCCTGTAATGGGGATCATCTTCATCTGCGGTTTGTTTTCTTACATGCCTCTACACCTGTATGTGACTGAGCATTACACTGCAATCGGGAGGAGGAAAGTTTTGGAGTGTTTAAAGGCGTTTTGTTTACCACTGTTTGGTAAGTGCAGGTCTAAGGGGAGTGCCTCACGTGGTGCAGCTTAGAGGTGGAAATTGCACTACCATTATTGGAGATCAGGGACACTTCTATCCTTATTTATTCACTCCTTCTCTTCACGGTGCTCTATCCTGATTTAAGGACTGTCATCAATTGCTGTCACATTTAACAATGTGAGGAAGTGCTGCTACGGATACTTGTTGCTTGGTTTAAAGACATTGGACTATGTATGTGTCTGTTTTTTTACATGTATGCACATTTTTTTAGCAGCAGCTCAGCTGGAATATAAGCATTAGAGCAGATTAGCACTGAAATGTCGCAGGAGGGTTATTACATTTGTTTTATATAGTTAGTGTGTTATACTGTGCTATTGTACTTCAATTTTCACAGTGGAATATTAGTTTAGTATCAGTCTAGGGATAGTGTGAGTGTAGTGAGCAGGACCATCATTCAGCTTTGCATAGTGTGCAGCTAGAGTAGAGACAGCTCAGATAGTTTCAGTGTAGTGTAGTGAGACCGTGTCATTCATACATACATTAGTATATATGTAAAGTAGGGACAGCTCAGATAGTTTCAGTGTAGTGCAGTGAGACTGTGTCACTAATCTTTACATTAGTGTATAGCTAGAGTAGGGACAGTTCAGATAGCATCAGTGTAGTGATGGTTGAACACTGTCTATTTGATTGTGTTACTGTAAGTTTAACGCCATTTACTTCTGTGTGCGTTACTGCCAGTTTAACACCATTTACTTGTGTGTGCGTTACTGCAAGTTTAACACCATTTACTTCTGTGTGCATTACAGTCAGTTTAACGCCATATAGTTTTGTGTGCGTTACTAGCAGTTTGACGCCATATAGTTTTGTGCGTTACTGCAAGTTTAATGCCATTTACTTCTGTGCACGTTACTGCCAGTTTAACGCCATATAGCTTTGTGTGCGTTACTGCCAGTTTAATGCCATATAGTTTTGTGTGTTACTGCCAGTTTAACGCCATTTACTTCTGTGCGCGTTACTAACAGTTTAACGCCATATAGCTCTGTGTGCGTTACTGCCAGTTTAACACCATATATTTTTGTATGCTGTACTGCCGGTTTAATGCCATTGACTTCTGTGTGCATTACTGCCAGTTTAATGCCATATAGTTTTGTGCATTATTGCAAGTTTAACACCATTTACTTCTGTGTGCATTACTGCCAGTTTAAAGCCATATAGTTCTGGGTGCTTTACTGCCAGTTTAATGCCATATAGTTTTGTGCGTTACTGCCAGTTTAACGCCATATAGTTCTGTGTGCGTTACTGTCAGTTTAATGCCATATAGTTCTGTGTGCGTTACTGCCAGTTTAACGCCATTTACTTCTGTGTGCATTACTGCCAGTTTAACGCCATATCATTTTGTGCGTTACTGCAAGTTTAACGCCATTTACTTCTGTGTGCGTTACTGCCAGTTTACCGCCATTTACTTTTGTGTGCGTTATTGCCAGTTTAAAGCCATTTACTTCTGTGTGCATTACTGTCAGTTTAGCGCCATATAATTCTGTGTGCATTACTACCAGTTTAAGGCCATATAGTTTTGTGCGTTACTGAAAGTTTAACACCATATAGTTCTGGGTGTGTTACTGCCAGTTTAAAGCCATATAGTTTTGTGCGTTACTGCCAGGTTAATGCCATTTACTTATATGTGCATTACTGCCAGTTTAACGCCATTTACTTCTGTGTGCATTACTGTCAGATTAACGCCATATAGTTCTGTGTGCGTTACTACCAGTTTAAGGCCATATAGTTTTGTGCGTTACTGCAAGTTTAACACCATTTACTTCTGTGCACGTTACTGCCAGTTTAACGCCATATAGCTTTGTGTGCGTTACTGCCAGTTTAATGCCATATGGTTCTGTGTGCGTTACTGCCAGTTTAACGCCATTTACTTCTGTGTGCATTACTGCCAGTTTAACGCCATATCATTTTGTGTGTTACTGCAAGTTTAACGCCATTTACTTCTGTGTGCGTTACTGCCAGTTTACCGCCATTTACTTTTGTGTGCGTTATTGCCAGTTTAAAGCCATTTACTTCTGTGTGCATTACTGTCAGTTTAGCGCCATATAGTTCTGTGTGCATTACTACCAGTTTAAGGCCATATAGTTTTGTGCGTTACTGCAAGTTTAACGCCATTAACTTCTGTATGCGTTACTGCCAGTTTAATGCCATATAGTTCTGTGTGCATTACTGACATTTTAATGCCATATAGTTTTGTGCGTTATTGCAAGTTTAACACCATTTACTTCTGTGTTAATTACTGCCAGTTTAACGCCATATAGTTCTGTGTGCTTTACTGCCAGTTTAATGCCATATAGTTTTGTGCGTTACTGAAAGTTTAACACCATATAGTTCTGGGTGTGTTACTGCCAGTTTAAAGCCATATAGTTTTGTGCGTTACAGCCAGGTTAACGCCATTTACTTATATGTGCATTATTGCCAGTTTAACGCCATTTACTTCTGTGTGCATTACTGTCAGATTAACGCCATATAGTTCTGTGTGCGTTACTACCAGTTTAAGGCCATATAGTTTTGTGCGTTACTGCAAGTTTAACGCCATTTACTTCTGTGCACGTTACTGCCAGTTTAACGCCATATAGCTTTGTGTGCGTTACTGCCAGTTTAATGCCATATGGTTCTGTGTGCGTTACTGCCAGTTTAACGCCATTTACTTCTGTGTGCATTACTGCCAGTTTAACACCATATCGTTTTGTGCGTTACTGCAAGTTTAACGCCATTTACTTCTGTGTGCGTTACTGCCAGTTTACCGCCATTTACTTTTGTGTGCGTTATTGGCAGTTTAACGCCATTTACTTCTGTGTGCATTACTGTCAGTTTAGCGCCATATAGTTCTGTGTGCATTACTACCAGTTTAAGGCCATATCGTTTTGTGCGTTACTGCAAGTTTAACGCCATTTACTTCTGTATGCGTTACTGCCAGTTTAACGCCATATAGTTCTGTGTGTGTTACTGCCAGTTTAACGCCATATAGTTTTGTGCGTTACTGACAGTTTGACGCCATTTACTTCTGTGTGCGTTACTGACAGTTTAACGCCATTTAGTTCTGTGTGCGGTACTGCCAGTTTAATGCCATATAGTTCTGTGTGCATTACTGCTATTTTAATGCCATATAGTTTTGTGCGTTATTGCAAGTTTAACACCATTTACTTCTGTGTTCATTACTGCCAGTTTAACGCCATATAGTTCTGTGTGCTTTACTGCCAGTTTAATGCCGTATAGTTTTGTGCTTTACTGCAAGTTTAACACCATATAGTTCTGGGTGTGTTACTGCCAGTTTAAAGCCATATAGTTCTGTGTGCGTTACTGCCAGTTCCTGGCATGCTTTTTCTCTATTACAAGGAATGTTTACATTTATTGTAATAGGAATAAAAGTGATCAACAACATTTTTTTAAAAAGAACAGTGTAAAATTAAAAAATAAAAAGTAAAATAAATAAGGGAAAAAAAAATTTAAAGTGCCCCGTCCCCGCGAGCTCGCCGTAGAAGCGAATGCATACGTAAGTCCCGCCTGCATATGAAAACAGTGTTAAAACCACACATGATCGTTAGAGTGAGAGCAATAATTCTAGCCCTAGACCTCCTCTGTAACTCAAAACATGTAACCTGTAGACATTTTTAAACGTCGCCAATGGAGGTTTTTAGGTTGCAAAGTTTGTCGCCATTCTGCGCAATTTTGAAGCATGACATGTTGGGTATCAATTTACTCGGCGTAACATTATCTTTCACAGTATGGAAAAGAATTGGGCTAACTTTACTGTTGTCTTATTTTTTTCACTCAAAAAAGTGAATTTTTTTTTTTAAAAACGCGCTTGTAAGACTGCTGCGCAAATACGGTGTGACATAAAATTTTGCACCTAAAGTTTACGTATTGCTGCACTCTGATTTTATATTTATGAACGGTTAACTCACATCCCTGACATAGATATGTATTATTAAAAGAACAAACCCCCCACTGGGACTTTATAGGGAAACCAACTAAATTCCACATATTCTATGTATGTCATCTTTCATTGGTTCTGGTTCAATTGTGCTATTATGTACCTATGGTTGATGGACCCAGCATATATAAGGTCCACTGTTTATTTTTAATGTATGAATAAACCTTTCATGTTTATCTGAGTTTTGTTCTTGCTCTTGATGAGTTGGTTTCCCTATAAAGTCCCAGTGGGAGGTTTGTCCTTTTAATAATACATAAAGTTTTGCAACGATTGCCATTTTATATTAAAATATATATATATATATATATATATATATATATATATACAGTATATATATATACATATATATATATATATATAATGTTTGGGGGTTTTAAGCAATTATAGCAAAAAAACTGGTTTTAACTTGTAAACACCAAGTCCAAGAAATAGGCCTGGATATGAGGTGGTTAAAGAGCATCTACGTACAGATTTTTACTTCTTCTTTACATTTGCTAATAAACCCCGCCCCCTCTCTCCCAATAATGTCTGGGAGGACAACAAGGAGAGGCAGACCTTCCCTTGTCACTGTAAGGGGGCCAGCAACAAATGTGCCCACAGGCAAAGGTGGACGTGGTGGTCAGTCCTAAAGCAGGGCATCATTTCCTCTCTTTAGTGAGTTTGCCCATGCTATCCAGCCACAGCATGCAGAGGGGGTGGTGGACTGGCTTACTAAATCTTCTTTATCCTCCTCATCCTCTGTCACGCAAGCAGAGACAAGTGTGCAGTGCCATGCAGTTGCCAGAGTGGATAAACCTGCCTCCTTGTCAACATCTATTCCTGCCATAGCCCCAACATCAGCCATGGAGGAGTCAGCTGAGTTATTTGACCAAAGCGTCAGCCACTTGCTCCTTGATGATGCTCAACCATTACTGGATTCAGATGTTGGTTCTGAGTTTGAGGATGACATCCACCTTACTCCTGACACATGGTCCAGCAAGCATGGGCAGGAACAATATATTTAGTTCACAGCACACTGGGTAGTGCTGCTTGCAACTCAAAAGGATGCAGGACAGGGCTCGGTGCTGCAGCTTGTTGTTTGCCCATGTCTCCATACAGCTGGTGGTGATGATGCCAGACCTGTGAGCTCTACCCCCTCCTCCCCCTCCTCCACCTCCATGCCCTCCTCTGCAGAATTGTCCTTTGAATATCAGGTACCCCCTAAGCTTTCAAAGGGCTATTCCATGAGTCAGGCTAAAAGGTGCCATGCAGTGCTTCAGCTGGTGTGTCTAGGGGACAGGAACCATACTGGATCAGAGATGCTTGCAGCTCTGCAAAGACAGGCCCAGAGGTGGTTCACACCATGCCAGCTGGAGCCAGGAATGGTGGTGTGCGATAATAGCTCAAACATCCTGTCCACTCTTAGACAAGGAAAGTTGACACATGTGCCATGCCTGGCACATGTCCTCAATTTGGTGGTGCAGTGTTTCTTAAATATGTACCCAGGGTTGGAATATGTGCTAAAGCTGACCAGAAGAGTCTGTAGCAATTCCAGGCGGTCATACACAGCCAGTGCTCGGTTGGCTGAAATTCAGCAGGAATTCCACCTGCCCGTAAACCGCCTGATTTGTGACATGTCCAACAGGTGGAACTTGACTTTGGCAATGCTGCAACGGCTATACATGCAGCAGAGGACTGTCAGTGAGTACCTGTGCGAGTACAGCACGACGACAGGCTCAGGCCATCTCAGCTTTTTTCCAAACGCCAATGGCTGATCATTAAGGATGCATACACTGCACGGTCACCATTTGAGGAGGCCACTAGGAGGGTGAGCCATGACAGTGCATGAATCAGTGACACAATGTTGTTTTTCTGCTGGAGCAGACTCTGTGTAGCATTATGGACAGGGCACTGGAAGCAGAGCAGCAGGAGGAAGAGGAGGACTACCTTTCTTCTCAAGGCCCACTTTATCCAGACACCATCATTCCTATGTCACAGAACACAGGAGGAGAGAGGGGAGGAGGATGAGGAGGATGAGGAGGAGGATTCTGGCACTTTCATAGGCTTTGAAGAAGAGGAAGACAAGTGTCAATCTGTAAGTGATGGCTTTCCAACCCCAGGACCCTTGTGAGTAGTACGTGGCTGGGAGGAGGAAGTTCCAGATGCTGTCATCCTGAGTGACCCCAAGGAGTCTGCTTCTCAAGCCTCTGCAAATTTGAGGTGCATGGGCAACCTCATGCTTCAAAGCATGCAAAAGGACCCAAGAATACGTGGCATAAAGAAGAATGATCACTACTGGTTGGCAACCCTCCTTGATCACCATTATAAGAGGAAGGTCTCAGAACTCATCCCGTCCCCACAGAGAGTGCAGAAGATAAAGAGGACTTTATTCAATGTTTTTCCCGACTCCAGTAAGTTACAGTGTCATGGAAAATGTTGTTTTGAGTCTTCTGTTGGTCAAGAGAGGAGCGTTGGAGAAGGCGTCCGCCTCAGTGATGCATTTCGTAATTTTTTTAGTCCTCGCTGTCCAGGGCTGTCAACTTCCACATACCATCGGCAGCATCTGCATCACATGGTGGACGATTACCTCGGGGCCAAAACAGAGACGGAGAGGTTACCAGCTGATGATCCATTGTCTTACTGGGTCATGAGAATCGACCCCTGGCCAGAGCTTGCCCAGTATGCTATTGAGTTGTTAAGCTGCCCTGCATCCAGCGTGCTTTCAGAACGGGCATTCAGTGCTGCGAGAGGTTTCGTTGCTGATCATAGAACGCGTCTGTCCACAGACTCCATGGACCGTTTGACTTTTATAGAAATGAATCAGTCCTGGATTACCAGCTATGAAGCCCCTGGTACAGATGTCACTGATTGAGGCTGCCTAGCCTTGAGGGTGTTCAATCATTTCATCTGGAAGAATGTTTTTGGTATAGGTTTCATGGGCACAATTAACACCCAAAGACCAATTTTTCAGCACCTGTTTGACAGGAGCATATCATTGCAATTTCTTTTGCCTTCATCAAGAGCACCTCTATAGGGTTACAGTGGGAAGGTGCCACCGACACCCAAAGAGTAATTTTTCTGCACCTGTTTGACAGGTGCATATCATTGCAATTTTTTACAGCAAGGCCAATTCTTGCTTTCATCAAGAGTACCTCTATAGGGTTATGGTGTGAAGGCACCACCGGCACCCAAAGCCCAATTTATCCGCACCCGTTACGTCTATCGAAAGTCAAAGTGACACCAGAATTTATACAAAAAATCTCTAATCTTGTTCCCAGTGCACTACATTGTGGCCTCATCTTACACACTGGCTCCCCAGCTGTTGCTGAGCAAAATAAAGGCAGCTTGCAGGGAAAATGTAATTTTTTTGGCTTTATAAATGTAATTATTGCTGCAGCAGATTCTAGACATGGTACAGATCTGCCACTTTACAGGTAGACTAAGGGGACTATATTGGAAGGAATTTTTCATTTTTATGCTTTCACTTTAAAAATCAATAAATCACTGCTCATTTAAAAATGACGTTCTTTACAAACTTTTTTTCATTGGTACATTTCCCCCAGGGCAGGACCCAGACCCCTATAACCATTGTATGCCAAATTACTTGCATATAAGCCTTCAAAATGGGTACTTTTGTTTTTTTACGTTCAGGCCCCATTGACTTTAATGGGGTTTGTTATTCGGGTCCAAACTTTCTCCATGTTCGAAAGTTCTGGTGCGAACCAAACAGGGGTCCATTCGGCCCATCCCTAGTGTTAAGGAGCTGTCCAGCAAAACTGTGGCTACTACAATTTACTGTTGCTGCCGGCAACCACCATCAAGTCTGGACAAGTCCTGCTGGCGTAAGTGTGGATGTAAAGTTCTGTCCTTCACACAAGGGGTTACAGCATCGTGACACGCAGCAAGCCTGCTTATCAGGACATTTGGCACCAGCTCATCTGAAACATGGGGGTGGCGCCACTCCGTGGAAGAGTTAGTGCACTTGCGGCCAGTGGCAGTCACCACGAGGAGAGAGATGGTGGAACTTGTTGACCTGGTTGCCGGAAAGACCAGAGCAGACCCTGATCGACACGGGGGTCTGGTTGTAGCAAAGTGGGGGCATCACCCTGGGAGTTGTTGCAGTCATGCCAGATAATTACCGCGGATGTCACTGCCTGGGCCCGGTGCAGCCATTGTGATGTTCCGCTCACTCGGCGAGTATCTACCATGCAGAAGCTACAATACTATTTAGTGGACCTGCAAACAGGGCTATGCCTTCCGCAGCTGTTTAAATCCCAGAAGGCCGGATCGGGCCTGATGACATCACCCGAAGGCAGGGTAGAGCACAAACCCGGCGGCTCCCCTGTGAAGATTGAGGATGAAGGGGAAGGAGAGGCTGTTGTAGTCTGGGACCTGGAACCCGTGAGTACCATTGAACAGGGGTCCAGGGTCCCTGAAATGCTGATTGTATCCCCACCTGTAGACATCCCAGTGGGGCCAGAGTCAGTGAAGGAGGGGGAGGCCCTCCCTAGTGTGCTAGCTGAAGAAGGGAAAGGACCATAGACTGGGGGGCACCCAGACTGTTGGCTGAATTTGGGTCACTGGAGCACCTGGTGGAATGGTCGTCTCCAAGTGAGCGGTCGGATGAGGAGCCGGAGATGGAAAGTTCCCATGCTCTCTATTTCTCCAATGGGGATGAGACAGAGCCCCCTCAAGACACCAGATCAGCTGCAGGAAGCCCCAGTTTCAGCTACCAGACTTTCTTTAACAGGCCCCCCACTACCCAGACCAGAGCACCCACATACTGGCAGATGGTGGTAAGGTCCCCTGCTACTCAAGTTAGGCCTGGGAAAGGGAACCGTGTCAGTCTACCCAGGTTTTCCAGATATCAGAGGGAGGTCCAATGCCAGGTTGCCGGGTTGCTCTGGAGTGGGGCCTGGACTACCCCTATGTCCCACTCCATGTCACATGGACACTGTTGAAAGCTCAAGAGAGCCCTTGTGGGGTCCTGAGAGCAGCTGCTGGAAGGAGTTCATGGAGCTGAAAAAGGAATGGAGTTTTGGGCGATCCATAAAGAGAGACTGTGTGCTCATCATCAAGCCCAACCAGCCCGCAAGGAGCTATTCAATTTCAGGGGAGAGGGGGACAGACGGGTGAGATTGACTGATCCTCACTACTATGTTTAGGACTGTGTTATTGTACAGCCTATGCAGCACTCTCCATGGACTTCTGGAGGAGTAGCGGAGTGTGCATTTTCCCCCTGAACTGCAGGACAAACTAGCCTGCCACCAGGTGCCCCATGGAAGATATTGTTTTCACTGCAAGGACATTAGGGTGAAGTTTGGTCCTGTTTCCATTATTTTGAGGACCTGTTGCTCGGGGAGGGGCCCCTCCTATCAGGAAACTTGGAAAAGAAAAGAAAAAAACTTTAATCATTGACTTTCTGTGTTTTTGTTCCTGCACTAGGCTCATAACCCCTCACTGCAAGGCAGGCAGGTAAAAGAAGTACTGAAGAAAAAAGAGACTCATGTTGTTATGATGTTCTATCAGGAGGATAATAACCCCCTCCTGGTAGACTGTTCGTTGATTAGTTAGTTTTAGGTAGTTGTGTTCTCCTTCTCTTAGGATTTCTGGGATTGAACGGCTGTTCATCCCCATCCGTCAAGAGTCAAGACAACATCAACCTTCCACTACTAACTAGACGAGGAGAGGGCTCCTCCTTTGGGAGAAGTGGTCTGACTCAGGAATGTATAGTATGTGTATGTGATTAGCTGCAGGGCTCTGTACTCAGGAAATGTGATAAACTGTATAGTGTAAATAATTACAAAAACAATGGCAGTGATATATTTTTGTAACTAACTTATTTGTACAGTTTTGTATGTCCCCTCTCCAAGTTTGTTCCCTAGTTCCCTCCCTCTTTTGATTATGCGATGCCCGTGCTCTTGGGCCCAGGAGATCATTTCTTTTTGTAAATTTTCACCTGGGGACCAGCTGATGTTTAGGGGGGTGAGTGTAGCGCCCCCCAAAAGAGGTGCTGTGGAGGCCTCTACAAGGGAGGGAGCCCCCGGTCTGGGGGGGTTACCTTGAGACCTGGAGACTCGGCTGCAGCCAGGAGTGGAGTTGATTCCTGGAGTAGCACAAGGGAGTAGGAGAACAGCAGAGGTGCTACTGAGAATACTTTAAAGTATGCACTGGAGTCGGTGAGTGACAGACCCTGGGAGCTGGAAGAAAGGCTTGAGCAGGCTGGGAGAGGAATAGTGGACAGCCTGTGGAGTTCTCAGGAGCCTGTCAGGGAAAGGAGTGTCACTGGGAGGAAAGCAGGTCAGTGTGACCAGGAAGAAGGATGGGCTGAAGGGGTCTTTGACCCTGGCCTGTAACGGGTGGTCCGGAGGTCCTGCTGACAGAGTGCAGGCCTCACCATGTGCTAACTGAAGAGAAAGGTATGGAGTGAGCCCGATAAATTTCCCTTCAGGTCAGGAAACTAAGTGAAATGCTGAAGAGAAGTAAAGAAGCAATAGTCTGCAAGAGAAGTGCTGGAGAGACGTAAAGGAGCAATAGTCTGCAAGAGAAGTGCTGGAGGATATAGAGTGTATAAATGGTCGTGTTTATAGATGGTCATGTAACCAATTCTTTGGGCATCCCACAGTCAACCCTTTTCCCCATCCAAGTTAATCCCCTAAATAAAACAAACAAAAACAAGAACCGGCCCGTTCAGTGTCTTCGGATGTGTGAGATGTGGTGGGATTGAGGGCAGCTATAGGGTGGACCACAACTACCAGCCACTCCCAAGGGAACACATGGCTACAGTAACATAAATTCTTTGCAAGGGCACAAAAAACAATTGTTCTCCATGTGCCATATTCACACACCACAATGTTGTTGTCATGTCAGTTTCCTTCCACACAGAAAACTGCATATATTTTGCAGGTTCCTGCACATAACAAAATCTGCACATAGTACTAGTGTTGTGATGTGAGCAGGGCTGTCATATTTAGGGGTCAGGCTTGAAGACCAGTTGCTATAGCTGACCAGCAACATAGGTATTTAAGTGGGTCATCCTGGTGGATGACGTGGGCTGACCTGAGGTTAGGGGTCTAAGTAGAAACTGGTGTTCACCAGAGCTCCTGATGGTGGAGATGAATTTAGCTGCAGGTACCAGGTCACGGTCCTCAGGATCACCCCAACAGGAGGTGAGCAAGCCAGAAGTGGATATAGCAGATAATCAGAAACCAATACAAAGGTCAGTAACGGGTAGTTGCAGGTTGGGATCAGGCAGAAGTGTAGTCAAGGAACAAGCCAAGGGGGTTGTAACGAGTGATAGCAAAGATATGGACGGCAGCCAAGGAAGACAGAGCGAGATATTGTCTGGAGATAATACTAGTAAGACAATAATATGGCAAACAGGAAGTGCAGAGACATGGCTTAAATCAGGAAGTACATGAGAGGAGCAAAGAATTCAAGGTTCAGCGGAAGTCAAGGTACAGGGTGGGGTTGTCCAATGGGTCAAACAGCATGATGTCCAGCATGTCAGGTAGCTCAGCGAGAAAAGTCATTGCCAGACACAGCAGAGGTCCCAGGTGTGAGTCCAGGCCCTGAAAAGGGCACATAGAAAACAATTGTTTTCTTTATGCCCTTGCAGATTGCGTGCAGAAAAACTCATGTCTCTGCACATGGTGTGAACGAGGCCTCAATGTCCATACCTCCTATAAAACACTGGACCTGCTGGTTGTCAGATAGTAGATCCACAGATTAAAAAAATAGCTCACAATGTCTTTCACTATCCCAATCATTATATACAGTATGTCCTATAAACTCCCTGTTATTTACAGTATCTACTAAACATGTGTAGACCTGTGCATACACAAGGTACATGACCCTGGTTCAGATGCACCTCTAGATTTACACAGTCGCGAGACCTACACTTATTTTACTCATCCAGCTTCTCATTGTTTGGTCGCTCTCTTCTGTTTCCCACCCCTACCTTAAAGCGCAGTTTCACCCAAAAGTGGAACTTCCGCTTTAAGGGAAGGTGACCCCCTGACATGCAACAATGTCATTTTTTTGGGGTGGGGCGGACTTTTCACAGGGTCCCAGGTCCACTTCCTTCCCATGGCTCCGGGAAGGAAGTTCACCTTCCCACCTTCACACGTCACAGGTCCCAGAAGATACGCCGACTCATTCACAAGGTGCAGCGCGAGTAGCACATGCACAGTGCACGCCCGGCTTTGAAGCCAAAGCGGGGTGCCCACACTTGTGATGCCGGCGCCGCCGAGGGGAGGGGGAGCCGCATCGCTGGAGCCAGGGACAGGTGAGTGTCCGATTGTTAAAAGTCAGCAGCTACCCTTTTGGTAGCTGATGACTTTTAACCGGGTGGCACTCCGCTTTAACTCCTCCTTTTTGTGTCCTATATATGAGTATGCAGGGACCAATGCTCCTGAATGGTGCAAATCCTCAAATTTTTGGTCTACTCTCTTATTTTCAATTTAATTGTGAATATAAAATTCTATTGGCGCTCCATACCTGTATCTCTGTATTGCTCGATTATGTTGGTTCTCTTGTTTGTTCTTTTTTTATCTGTACTGATAATACTTGAAAGCAATAAAGATCGGTGGTAAAATGAAAATAGTATTGTAGTGCAAAGCATTGAAAAACTATTTTAAAATTAAATACGGACTTTCTTTAAGAATTTGTCCTTTTTTTTAACCACTTAAGCCCCGGAAGGTCTACCCCCCTTCATGACCAGGCCATTTTTTGTGATATGGCACTGCGATACTTTAGCTGAAAATTGCACGGTCAAGCAACGCTGTACCCAAATATAATTTGTGTCCTTTTTCCCACAAATAGAGCTTTCTTTTGGTGGTATTTGATCACCTCTGCATGTTTTATTTTTTGCGCAATAAACAAAAATAGACTGACAATTTTGAAAAAAAACCCCAATATTTTTTACTTTTTGCTATAAAACATACCCAATAAAAATCTAAATAAATCTAATTTATTCATCAATTTAGGCCAATATGTATTCTGCTACATAGTTTTGGTTGAAAAAATCCCAATAAATGTATATTGCTTGGTTTGAGCAAAAGTTATAGCGTCTACAAACTATGGGATAGATTTATGGAATTTTTCTTTTTTATCACAGGCAATCAAAGGGTTAAGTGTGCTCCTTGGGAGTGTTTTCTTACTGTGTGGGGGATGGCTTAACTGGAGCAAGACAGAGATCCATGTTTCAGTCTAGCAGAAACACAAAATCTCCATCTTCCTCTCTGACAGAAGAGCGGTCTGCCTATGTAAACAAAGCAGACCATTGTTCTGTCAGAGAGGAAGATGGAGATCTTGTATTTCTGCTAAGCAGAAACATGGATCTCTGTCTTCCTCCAGTTAAGCCACCCCCCCCCCACACACACACACACAGTTCTGCCTCTGCTGTCAACGTTTGGTGGGTCCTGGTGGACATCCAATCACAGTGGGAGGGAGTCAGCTGTGGCGTCCGAGTGCCCCAGACCCTGTGCACAAAATCACGTACAGGTATGTGATTTCGCACAGAAGGGCCGCCCTGCCGCAGTATTACCGCGTGGGGTGGTCCTTACGTGGTTAATGCAAAAAAAAAAATTATCAAACAGACAAAATAAGGAGAGAGGGGGGTGGGGGAATTCATTATGGCTGATTAGAGATTAGGATTAGGTTAACTGAAGGTTAATAAAGGAGTAAATAGGAATAAAGTTTATTAAAAAAAAAAAAAATACAGATTTCTCTTAGACCCCTTGCAAAACCCTAGAAATACCTATTGTTCTCGCAAGTGATGTTCACTGCATGCAGATTCCTGTAAAAGGGTTGGTGGCAATGCTGCACTGCACCTGAATTCAGAGCAGCGTTACCACCTTCAAGCAGACTAGGCTTGTGCAATTAGTTTTGTTCCGAATTTCGTTTTTACTAATTTTAATTTTTCTGATTTGAAAGTTCATCGGAAAATCTGAAAATCCGAATTGCAGTAATTCGGAAATTCGGCAATTGGAACAGCCGAAAATCTGAAATTCGGAAATCCGAAAATTTGAAAATAACAAAGAACATTTGAAATATTAAGTAACTAATAAATAACTATTAAATTGTAGGTATTGGAATTTCCTTCAAAATATGGCTGTTAGTGATAAATTTCATATTTAAGTTCACTAACAGCCAAAAGGCTATTATACTTTAATAGTTATTTATTATTATTTCAAATGTTCTTTCTTATTTCCGAATTTCCAAATTCTCGAATTACCGAATTCACAAATTTTCGCATTTCTGATTTTCAAATTTCTGAATTCTGAATTTTTCTAATTTCCGAAAAAAAAAAAAACAACCTGAATGAAAACGAAAATGAACAAATTTTTCAGCCATGCACAAGTCTAAAGCAGAGTGTGCCTATTTGCACTACAGTGGGATGGGAATATGTTAGAGGGGTCTACTGATTCACTAGCCTGTATCTTGTCAATCAGCACCTGGCCATGCCTAGTTCCCCTCACTGCTTTGATAACACTACCACTAACTGGCACTGAAAGCCTCCTAGTAAATGCTGCAGTGTGTGAAATTAGACACGTGAAGTACAAATAAAGAGGATTTGGCTTAGCCAGTGCAGGTAAAACCTGTATATTGTTTTACATTATGAGACTTGTGCATCACATAGCAACTGGATTTACCTAGGGCTTGTTTAGATTTTCATACAGGAACCGTGATTGATGGATTGTGGATTTACATCACGGGATACTTTTTGTTTATTTTCTATTTTTTAATAAAGGATTTGTCAAAAACGGTCTCCTGTGGTTTTTACTAATTGAAATTTTTTGGTGAATGGGTAGGGGTACGATGTACCCGATACCCATTCACATGGAGGGACCAGGATCTGGCGACCCCTTGTTAAAGGGGATTTCCAGATTCCGATAATCCCTTCACATGCACACCCTGACAACCACATCCCAGGGTTGTCGGGAAGAGGCCCTTGCCCCACCAACATGGGGACAAGGTGCTTTGGAGGGGGGGTGTAGAGCCCCCCTGCACCGTAGCACCCAACCCCCATGTTGAGAGCATGTGGCCTATTATGGTTCAGGAGGAAGGGCTCACTCATCCACCCCTATCCCGACCTGCCAGGCTAGTATTTTGATAGGGATAGTATTTTGGTGTGGGGTTACCCTTCAAGTCCATACCATACCCTAAGGTATGGACTAGAACAGGGATCCCATGCCATTTTTTTTCTTTATTTTTTAATAGCCGGGTGCCTGCAATTGTAAAAAGACATTTTAAATGGGATTTTTTTCTTTAGAAATGTCAGTTTTGCTGTAGCATGTTCTGTATATGCGACAAGTGCGCCACTTTACAGGCACATTAAGGGGACACCCAGGCGCAATATTTAACCACTTCAATACTGGGCACTTAAACCCCCTTCCTTCCCGGACCAATTTTCAGCTTTCGGCGCTGTTGCAGTTTGAATGACAATTGTGCGGTCATGCGACACTGTACCCATATGAAATTTGTATCATTTTTTTCACACAAACAGAGCTTTCTTTTGGTGGTATTTAATCACCCCTGGGTTTTTTATTTTTTGCGCTATAAATTAAAAATGACTGAAAAAAAACCAATGCATTTTTCTGCGTTTCTGTTATAAAATTTTGCAAATAAGTAATTTCTCTTCATAAATTATGACCAAAAATGATACTTCTACATTACTTTGGTAAAAATAACCCAAATCAGAGTTTATTTGGTGTTGGCGGACAGACAGATGTGACGGGGACTGTGACAGATGTGACGGGGACATACAGATGTTTTGTGTATGGTGACAGATGTGACGGGGACAGACAGATGTTTGGGGACTGTGACAGATGTTTTGGGGACATACAGATGTTTTGGGGACTGTGACAGATGTTTTGTGTATGGTGACAGATGTGATGGGGGTCATACAGATGTTTTGGGGGCTGTTTTATGGGGACACTTATGTGTATGGGGACAGGGGTATCAGTGTGCTTGGTGCACTGTGTGGGGGGCAATCTGTGACAGCTTTCTGCATGAAATCATCATCATGCAGAAAGCTGTCACAGAGCTGCAGCACCCCCCTCCCCCCCGCACTGAGCTCTCACTGAGCTCGGCGGGGGGAGAACTGTCACAGAGACGTTCGTCTCTGTTTACAATGTGACGGCTGTGATTGGACACAGCCGTCACATGATCGGGAGGGCCAGTCACTGCGCCCCTATCCCGATCTCTGCTCAGCTGGATCCTGTGATCATAATGATCACAGGATCCAGCAGCAGCGCGGCGCGTGGCCGCGCTGCGAGCTCCCGTTCTGCAGGATGTAAATACATGTCCTGTCAGAATGGGGAAGCTCCCACCCGGCCGTATATATGCAGTGGCCGGGTGGGAGGTGGTTAAAGGAATTTTTCATTTTCATTGTTGCACTTTAAGCATCATTAAAATTCCTGCTCCTGAAAAATCTATAGTTTTTTTTTTTTTTTTTATTGATGCATGTCCCACAGGACAGTACCCAGACCCCTATACCCTTTTTATGGCCAATAACTTGCATATAAACCTTCAAAATGGGCACTTTTGATTTTTCCTATTTGGCTCCCATAGACTTCAATGGGGTTCACTGTTTGGGTTAGAACATTTCCCCTGTTCAGGAGTTCTGCTGCGAACTGAACAGGGGGGTGTTCGGCCCATCCCTACTCATAAGAGTCAGTTAGGGGAAAATCTGCCAAAATGTAGCCATTACTCTGCCGGATTGTACCACCACTTGGGGAAGCCCAGTCAAGGTTCCTACTGTGGACTCATATGGACTTGTGTCACCTGTTGTCTACCTGACCGTGGTTTGGTTTCAACAGAACCCCTCATTTTCCACTTCTTGATTAGAATTTGAACACTGCTGATTGGCATTCTCAATTCCTTAGATATCTTTTTATATCCCTTTCCTCTTTTATACAGTTCAACTACCTTTTCCTGCAGATCCTTTGATAATTCTTTTGCTTTCCCCATGACTCAGAATCCAGAAACGTCAGTGCAGCACTGGATGAAAGATGCAATGGTCTGTCAGGAGTACAGAAACTCATTGACCTTTTATACACACACACTAACTACACGCAAAAAGATCACGGATTAGGATGCTTACCTTTAATAGCCATTCAAATCCCTTTCTGTCAACTTGTGTGCATGTAATCAGGTCAAAATCACCCGGGTATGTAAACTTTTGATCAGGGTCATTTGGGTAGTTTCTGTTGTCATTATGATTTAAAAAGAGTAAACACAGTTGATTGATAATAAATGGTTTCAGCCAAACACTAACCATGAGTGAAAGAAATGTTTTTGTGTTCTCATTCATATTCTCTGAAAAATGGCCAAGAAATCATAAATTCTGCCAGGGTGTGTAAACTTATGAGCAGGACTGTGTGTATATATATATATATATATAAAATGCAATGCCTTTAGTGTAGACTATATACAGCTAATTCAGTGTATAGTATATAGAGTCCTTTTGGGCAGTGTAAGAATATATATGAATCTTCCATAGTATATATATATATATATATATATATATATATATATATATATATAT
>BLSH010431310.1:159547-199778 GCA_018402905.1 Glandirana rugosa
AAATATTTTCGACGGTTCCCGTCGGTTAGTTGTTCACAAAGTGACCAAAAGGGATCTTCCGTAGTGTCGGTACGGATGATTACCGTACCGACACTAACCGGTCACGTGGTACCCTGGGTCGGAGATATATCCCGACCTCAGTGGCACGACGTACAGTATACGAGAGTCCTATCAAATCCCTCTCCTACGACGACCGAGACACTCCCTGTCTAACGTCTTGTAGAGTAGGACGTAATGACTTGCTAGACTAACACCTGATCCCTCTCTATGATCGTGACGACGAAACTCCCTGTCCAACATGTTGGTGCACTGGCCAATCACAGCCATGCCATTAGTAGGCATGGCTGTGATGCCTTCTAGGGAAAACCAGTGAAACACTTGTTGATTGGCTGCCCTTGGCAGCTTTTATAAAATGTGTAATAAAATACCAGAACCCCGGACCCGAACCAGGACTTTCTTTGAAAAGTCCGGGTTCGGGTCCGGGTCCCGGACACCCAAAAGTTCGGTATGGACCCGAACTTTACAGTCCGGGCTCGCTCAACTCTACTCCTGATCCCTCATAGAAGGTCCCTCGGGTTCAATTGGCCCATATTGGAGACATACTCCCGTCGGATCATGCTCCCATACACCTCACCTTACAAATGGGTCATACGGTTCGCAGTCCTCCATCCTGGCGTCTCAATGTTTCTCTCTTTCAATCCCCTGAAGTCCGTCAAACATTGGAAGCTGCCCTTGTGACAAACGCGGGTATCAGATCGCTGCCCTCCTCACCGACCGGCGACCGAGGACCCCCCTGATCCAATACCGCACTTGTCACAAACGTAACAATGCCACTCTCAGCTGCTTTCAGCACAAAGATTTCCTAGTTTGTGGGACCACCGTCTAAGTGTCAGCCGCCTGAGAGCGATTGTTACCGGGCTAATTCAAAAATTAACCCTTTCACTGCCACCACTTCTGGATTCCGGCCAGAAGACCCATATGCTAGCAATACCAGTATTTTAGAATAACCACCTGTACACACACTGTCACCGCAGACAGATATATTCAGATGCGTTATTCTAAAAACAGTAGCGCTCTTCGAAGGAACAGATTCGTAATAGTTGCATTAAGAGTATTAGGGACAAAATTAACACTTTTCAAAATAACGTTTAATAATGAAAAGGTCAAGTTTTAGGTGTAGTAAAATATTTACAGAAAAATAAAAGAAGGTTGCAAGATTGAGACAAATTTACAGCAAAGGGACAGAATGAAAAAAGAAGTACCTTGCATTTGAAATGTCCGTGCCTAATCAGTGTTTCTAAGATGATCTCCTGGTCCTCTGATGTTTCTTGATGGTAAAATGAGAACTCCCAATTTGATCTTGACAGTCCCTTTTCTCTGAATCACCAGGGGTGGGGCCATACCTCTCTGGCCTTTCGATAAAAGAGGGCGTTTCCTTAGACAATGTCCAGGGCGGACCGTGGAGATACATGCTTCATAATCATGCATGGATCATAACTTGTGATTTGACCGTCCGGCATATCTTACAGCAAGAAATTTAATTTCAGCTTGCATAAAGCTTTCAAATGACTCCAAACACGAGAGTTTTAAGACCTCCTAAGACCCTGGGGAGGGAATGGACTAATTCTATCCCTCCTTGGGTAACAAGGGGTGAATGTTTATACTCAAATTATACGGGCCGAAATTCTACATTCAAATATGTAATGTTTATCACTATGGCATACGTATATGACTGTATGTACGTTTTTCTAACTTTTCATGTTGTTCCAAAGCTATTGAAAGGGTCAGAATTCCTGGGGGGTGATTTACGATATATGGCCTGCCCCACATTGGTTTGTTGTATGTTTTTGTTCAAGATAAGCGGACAGGGCCTTCCTGGCCAGCCATGAACCGTAATCAGATCCTCCTTTGTAGTTGATCTGCCAGGGGGGTGTAAAGGAAAAGCTTGTTCTAACGGCCATGTTAGAAGGAGAGAGAGAAAAAAACGTAACTATTTACGTAGCTTCCCTGCTAAGATGGAGTCAGTGTCGCTTCGGGCCTGGTATCATTACTTCGCGTAGGTCTCACGCGTGATACCATCACAGCCCTCTCTGAATATTTTTCCCTGAATGAGGATTCAGTGGACAACTCATTTGTGGTGTGAGAAGACCACAAGCCAGTAATAAGGGGCACTCTGATTGGAGCACACATGAAGCGCTAAAGGACTCTGCAGGTTGATACCAGACTTGCCCGTCTTCGTCACCTTGAATGCTCCCACAAAGCCAGTATTGCCTGCTCTGTACATTGTGAGCTATTTAAGACCTGGGAGGAACTTAACTCTCTCCTTTTTCATAAACAAAGCAGAAAGTGGCCTGGTCCCATCGTACTAATGAAAAGATTTTCAAACAAACCTGGCACCCTCCTTGTGAGGGCGCTCCGTGGACCTCATACGCGGACTTATATCCCACATATCACCTCATCTTCGGGGCAAAAACTGTTTACATCAGATGCTATTATTATTATTATATTATTATACAGGATTTATATAGCGCCAACAGTTTGCGCAGCGCTTTACAATAAAGAAGGGGCACAGTACAATTACAATACAGTTCAATACAGAAGGAATAGGAGGGCCCTGCTCGTAGAGCTTACAATCTAAAGGGAGGGGGAGGTGATACAAAAGGTAATGGCTTCAGGGGATGAACTGATAGAGCTGGCTCAGGCACGGGTCTTAGGTGGAGGTGGGGTAGGCTTCCCTGAATAAGTGAGTTTTCAAGGATCGCCTATGGCAGCTGAATTTCACTCCTTTTTCCGTGGTTTATATAACTTAGAGCCAACGCCTTCTCCAGAAACCTCATTAGGCCTTTCCGCGAACATTCACGCTTACATTGCATCCTCTGTTATGCCTTCTCTTTCCTCTTCTACACAAGAACAGTTAGAGTCTCCTATCACAGAGGAGGAACACAGTAAGGCTCTCACTCAGTCCAAACCAAAAAAGGCACCAGGGTCCAATGGTCTGACAGCCATCTGGAAGTTCTGTACTTTACTCACTCTACACTTGGTAACAGCTCCTAACTCCCTGGTAGAGGGGAAGTCTATGCCAGCAAATGCTCTCAGAGCATTTATCTCCCTGATTCCTAGGGAAGGCAAAGATCCAGCCGAGTGTGGCAGCTACCGTCCCATTGCCCTTGTAAATACCAATTTGAAACCCTTTGCAAAGATTCTGGCCAATAGGTTACTGCCCCATCTCCCCAGTTTGATACACAAAGACTAGGCGGGGTTCGCCCCACTCCAAGAACCTTGTGACAATACCATTCGTGTCATCAATCTGATTCATTCTGCCAGGACTTCTATTCTGCTCTCAACGGATGCAGACAAAGCATTTAATAGGGTCCACTGGTACTTCATACGAGCGACTATGAAACATATTGGCCTTGGGACCTCCATGCTTAGCTGGATTTCTGCCCTCTATTTAAGGCCCCTCTGCGGCTGTAAAAGTCAACAAGAGCAGGTCTGACTTTTTTGACATCGAATGGGACACGACAGGGCTGCCCCCTCTCTCACCTTATATTTATACTGACATTGGAACCCTTCCTCTGCATGGTCCATGATGATCCCAACATTACTGATTATCGTAAATCCTCGGGAGACCATAAGGTGGCGTTCGCTGATGACCTGATCTTTTTTCTTGCGGACCCACTTACCTCTCTATCAAACCTCCTAAAGGCTCTACAGGCATATGGGACTTTGTCCCATTTAAAAATTAACTTTGGAAAATCCTCTGCTCTTAACGTTTCTGCAGACCTTGACATGATCCGGTGTCTCCAGCCTTCTTTTCCCTTCCAGTGGGCACCTGCAGCGATTAAATACCTAGGCATCAACATAACTTCTGACCCGTCCAAACTATAAGAAACCAATTTTAAGCCACTTCTTATCAAACTGAAAGAAGACTTGATGCACTGGCATTTCTTAACCCTGACGTGGTTCGGCCGTTGTAATGCTCTCAAAATGACAGTGCTCCCTCGAATCCAGTTTCTACTGCAAGCCCTTCCCTTACGGCTCCCACCTCTTTTCTTTCACACAATTGGCTCACAGTTCCGTAAATTTGTCTGGTGACATGAGAAACCACATCAGATGTTGCACAGCCTATCGCTACCGAAGGTCTCTGGGGGCCTTGCTCTCCCAGGATCGTGGATTGGCATTGCCATGGGAAGGCCAAGCTCTGGGTCTCCTTGAATTTGGAAGACTCTCAGGGTACTGCTTTGAGTTGGCCTTGGATATCTTCCCCCATACCTAGGGGGCTGTGCGTGCATCCTACCTTATGCAGTACTTTGTAGGTTGCATGGAAAACATTTTGAAACTCTTCAATATCTCCACTTCTCTCGCCTATCATTACCATCTCTGGTAATCCCAAATTCACCCCAAGTCTTATGGTGGACAGTTCCATCGTCTTAAAGATCAGGGTTATACTCACCTGACGGACTTCCTTACATCAACAGGGACCTTGATTTCTTCTGACCCAGCCCATCTTATTGACCCTCCTCTGGACTTTTGGGGTGGCTTTCATCTGCGCTATTTTCTCAGACGTTGTTCCCGTACCCCAGGTATTTCTCGCCTGCTCACGTTTTCAATCACTATGTCACAGAGGAGAACAAATATATTATTTACTCTCCTTGCTATATTCTTCCCTGATGCACTCTGGAGAAGAACATGTTCCTCCATTTCTCACTAAATGGTAAACCGATCTGGGTCTGAGCCTTACTCCTGTCCAAAGACTAAAGATTCTAATTTTACTCAAAAGTCGTCCATTGTCATGTGGATACAGGAGTCTAGTTATAAGATCCTCACCAGATTGTACAGGGTCCCCACCCAACTCCACCGCATGTTCCCCCAGATCCTAGACTCCTGTTGGTGTTGTGGCGCAATGGGTGGGACTATGATCCACATTCTCTGGGAATGTCCTAAAAACTGTTTTGGCAAGAAATAACCACTATCATTAAACAACTTACGGCGTTCGACCTGCATGCTAACCCTGCAGCCTTTTTATTGCATTTGACGGAAGGACCCGTTGAAAAATACAAATCCTCTCTCGCAAATGCAACTCTTAAATGCCGCTAAGGAGAGATGCTGACCCCCCCTACAAAAGCTCTGTGGTTCACTAAAGTTAACAACATACGAGACATGGAAGAACTCACAGCCAAACTGTGTGTTCTGAAACCTGGAGGCAGTGTAATTATTTTGTGGGGGGTGACCGGGTGACCCCTCCACCTCTCCTTCCCCCCTATGAAATATAAAGGGGAAGTTTTGGCCTTTAAATGAAGCACATAAGTGCATCCATCCCTGGTTACAGTATACAGAATACAGTATACAGAAAAAGACGAGTTGGGACTTTAAATGAGGTAAATGACTTGTTGGGGCTCTAAGTGGTGTGGACATGTTTTATTAGCATAGATAGATGTAAATTACATTACATTAAATTACATTACAATCGTATATAAGCTGTATATGAAAACAAGGTCAAATAAATACATGCACACATGGCATAGACATCATAATTACATATATGTACATATGTTGACTTGGCAGCGTATGATAGTATTAAATAAATATGTATAAAATTGTCTGAATTCATATATGTTAACTAGGCAGCACATAGCAAATTGAGTCCATTGTTGTACAGAAATTGTATAAAAGGTGGGATATAGTAAGGTTGAGTATAATCCTATTAGGTCATGTAGCCACATCCTGAATGACAGATGCGTTTTGTGTAAGAACACTTCCTCAGGGACGGATGTTATAGGGTATAAAAAAACAGTACACTGGTATGTGGCATATGTGGGGCCAGGGCCAGGAATGTTGTTTGTCCTGGGAGCTGAGGTGGTCAAATGCCCCACACAAAACCAGGGCGCACACACGGGATCCCCAGAGCACGGATAGCCAATATGCATATTTTGTCAAAAGTAGTGAACTGTAACGGTAACTGCCAAAAGGGTCTTAAGTGTGCACATAGAAATGAAGCATATGTGTATGGCTCTTCCCCACTACCCCCCCTTTTTTTTCCTAGTTAGTCCTTCATCCCTATTTCTTTTTATTTTGTGTTTCCTTCATGGCCCTGTTTGCCCTTCCTCCGCTTTCTTTCTCCTTCCTCTTTGTTCCTCCTAATTTCAGATTCCTAGATAAGTGGAACCCCCTTGAATCCCTCAAGGTCTTTCACCTGCCTGCACACATGATCCAGCATGTGTGCCTTTTCCTGTTTCAATGTCATTTAATGTTTATTCATCTTCAAATTAAGTAAGCAGTACTATATATGCTTCAGACGTGGAATTAGACTGTCTTATTAATTACCACCTCTGAGATCGAAAGTCTTAAGTGCTCTTTGTTAGCCTTTCCTATGTTGGAGTTTCTATTGATGATGTACTCAGATGTATCTTCCTAATGTCTGGATTCTCTATGACTCTTTATACAAATAAAGGAATTACAAAATCAAAGTGATAACTAAGTGCCTTTGGGGAACAAAACATCAAAATTTTGGGTACATGGCCAGGAAACTCCCCAGACTTTAATCTTATTGAGAATTGTGGTCAATCTTCAAGAGGCGGGTGAACAAAAAAAAACCCCACAGATTCCAAGCATTGATTATGTAACAATGGACTACCATCAGTCAGGATGTGGCCCAGAAGGGGATTGGCAGCATGCCAGGGCAAATTGCAGAGGTCTTGAAAAGGAAAGGTCAACACTGAAAAATATTTACTCTGCATAAACTTCATGTAATTGCCAATAAAAGCATTTGACACATATGAAATGCTTGTGATTATACAGTGCCTAGAAAAGGCATTCATACCCCCCAATGAAATACATTTACATTTTTGGTTGTAACATGACAAAATGTGGGAAATTTCAAGGGGTATGAATACTTTTTCAAGGCACTGTACTTCAGTATACCATAGTAACATCTGAAAAAGGCATCTAAAAACACTGAAGCAGCAGACTTTGTGAAAATTAATATTTGAGTTTCATTCTCAAAACTTTTGGCCACGGCTGTAGATCAGACCAAAATGAGGGACAAATGAGGAGGAAAGAGAGACAAAGGGACTTTGTTCCAAATTAGGGACAGTCCCTGAAAATCAGGGACATTTGGGAGCTATGGCGGTTGGCAACATTGGCATGAGCTCTTTTTGAGTTCCAAGCAGAAAGTTTTTGGTTGACTCTATTATTGAAACACCTGTTACTAATCTTGCACTAAGGAGACTTTATCTTGTGATAAAAGAAGGACTTTGAGATTTATTTATATATTTCTTCACAATATTAAATTTGTTTGTACATTATTTCTGTTAATAATATTTAGTGATTCATCATTTGCACTTTATATCACTATTGCTGGTGGGGTGTATCGATTTACTTATACAGAGAAGTGCTATATTTATTTTCTATATGTATCACCTTGCTATTGTATCACAGAACGTTAATTTTCAGTGCGTGTCCATTCTGTGTGCCTTTCCCTGGTGTGTGGTGAGTATTTAACCAATAGCTTTCAGTGTATAGCCAATGAAATATGTGCTCTTAAACCTCCTGCTAGTCCATTCAGCACACTTTCCTTGTGTAGTCATGGATGACAGCAGAGCAACAGCACATGCCTATGCAAGCTATCCTAAACTGTAGATTATAAAGCAGCTCCTCCCTCCCCTGCCTCATGTGTAAGCAGCCCAGGCTTTCTGCTTCAGCTCACTTCTCTCCCCATCACCAGGTCTGACAGCCACACTTCCATGTCCCATAGCTCCAGGCTTTTTTACTATAAAGGGAGAACATACTTCACCCGCACGCTGCACAACCCTGCAAAAGCAATTCTATTCAAAACACTTCTTGCCTGGAAAGAATAGACAGCAGACTGCAAAGAGTCTGCAGGGAAATACTAAGCCAGGCATTTAAATACAAATAAACACGATGACCCGTCTGCGCAAACTGGACAAGCAAGCGCTAGTGGATGCCCAATGAGATGCTAGCTTTTGCTATTTAACTGAACTATAAGAGAGAGGATACTGCTGCAAAGCAAAGAGAATGATCCCTCCTAACAGCACCATGGGAGACAGTGTAGAGAAGGAGGAAGAACTTGGAAATCCTGAACAACCCCACTCTCCAGCTTCCACAAGTAGCCAGGAATCAAAGGTATTTCGCTTTATTTTTGCACCTTACAGGTCTTTGTACGCATAATATTCCAGAGTGGAAGATGCCAAAACCAATGCCACACAGTTGTTAACCCTCTATCAGTGTGTAGGTTGTGGAGGGACAATATTTGCTTGTATTGTTTCATTTAAGTGTTTGTTTTGTAGCAGAAGATTGTTATTTTTATAAACAGAAAGGCGCCAAATAAAATAAATAAATAAATAAAAAAGTTTAGTATTATTAATATTATTTTTCCTATTATTATCCTTATTTTCATTCACATCCTAGTGTGTAGTTGTAATATTGCAATCCATACCTAAACACTTAAAAAAATGTAAACTGCAATGTAAAAGGATGATTTTGTTACAGGAGGAGAAAAGACAACACATTTTTGACAAAAGAAATGCAATGCCATGGTTTTGCACATGTGAATTTAATGTTCCCAAAAAGCATACCTTACCTACTTTGGAAATATAATACAGATCATAGGGTATTCTGTCTCCCAGTTTGTCAGCTTTGAAATGTTAATGTGTGCATATCTTGTACTTGTAAAATAAGGTAAAAGGGTTGGTATGGAATGTTCTGTATGCCACTAATGTCTGCAACTTGGGTCAGCTTCTGTGTACATTGATGTAGTGGTGTTATTATCACAGAGACCTAAACGGGCTATGAAGTCTCTCTGCTCTGTGTTGATCTTTACCAGTCAGGTGCACATAGCGAGCATGATTTTCTATGAATACAAATGTTTAGATTTTTGCAGCCTAAACTGGCAATTAGTATGGTTCACTTCACTGCACTAATGGGGCAGTGGAAACATGCTGGAACAAAATTCTGCAACAAATGTGTAAACATCTCTCTTTGAATTTAATAGGGCTATTTCCATGACAGTCAGCACTAAGGAACAAGGATTTTTGTTAAATGCTAACCAGACTGAAGATTGTCCTATAAAGTCACAGAGCAGTGTGAAAAGTTTAGTATCCTAATGGTCAGAGAGTATCTTGATTTTTTTATATGTTATGGTGTCACTAGACAAGAGGCGCTCAGCCACATGTGCCCCCAACTGTCTAAATCTGGCCACGCGTGATACCGTCACTTCTGTACAATTTCTGTATAATGGTATTTAAATTTAGCAACAACTATGTAGTACAAGAGTTTGGCTAAACAATCTATTCAATTAATATCCAATCAGGTGGTTCTCCTTTTTCATAGTTGCTAATAAGTCTAAAGGAAATTCTGCTGCCAGCTTTTAACGTGTGTGCCCAGTTTATATACCATTTTTAAGGCACTTGTTAAAAATATATTTTTAAAAACTTATTCTGGCCAAAGGGAGCACTTCCTTACTAGAAAAGTTATTCTAACCCCATTTGAGGTTTGGCCTCAAGGTTTAATACCTTTTCTCATATCTGATGAAGACTAAAGTCTGGTTTGGTAACCTAGTGCAATTGATGAATATGATTGCTCTTTGTGGTCTTCTTTTAAAAATCTCTTTAAAATGTGTGTTTAATTTAAATGGCTACTTAAGACCTGTAGAATCCTTGCAAGACCTCATTTCAGTCATTTAAGAACACGCACTAGTGTAAAACAGAATGAGCTCTATTGCTAACACAGGTCTTTGAAGAAGACTTCTAGTAACAAATGGCCTGTCAAGTTGAGATAACCGATCAACACATGTTTAGGTAAAAACTGCCTGTTCTTGCACTTCTAGCTGCCAATCGTTGCTTCACAATCTCTATATAATAATTACTGGACCTGTAAGGGCTATCCAGATATTCCTCACAACCCAGGAAGATTCCAGCAGCAATCATTGGCTGGAAGTGGACCAGAAACAGCTACCAGTTTTTAAAGTAGGAAATATGAGATACCTGAATGAATAGCCATTGATTGCAGCCATGATCACCGACTCCCCAAGTATTAGTTTAAGGCAGAAATGTCAGTTTTAGGGAAGTTCAGCAGGTGCTTTGCAGCTACAAAGCAAGTGAGCTGCCAGAATGTTCACTGCAGTCCATGGTGTTGCTTGACACATCTAGGCCCCAGAGCAAAGTATGATCCAGGGTCTATGAGCTTTAGTTCTGTTCAAACTGCTCTTGAATTATAAGAGAAGTGTGGGGTATAGAAAAAACAAACATTCATACTTACCAAGGTGGATTCATCATCAATGCAATGCTGCATCTCTCCCTCACTATCTGTAGACCAAGAACAAAGCGATCAAAGGCCACTGATCTCTGTTGTTCTAGGTCTTCAGTAAGCACAGAGCAGTGACTATCAGTCACCAGCTCTCTGCTCTGCCCCTCCAGTGCTTACTGCTGCGCTGGCTGTAGAGGGGCCAGAAGTGGCCGGCTCAGGCTTTTAGCCATGCACTGAGAGGCTGAGCCAGCTGCCAGTGCAGGCATCTGGGTGGATCCCAACATTAATTCAGGATCTCTCCAAAGCCTGGACCAGTGACATCAGCTGACAACAAGCTTGAGCTTGCTGTTGGCTGAATACAGGTCACAGGAGTGCAGAACAAAGTGTACTTATGTGGCCTCCAGGAGAAGTAGGGCCCAAAGAGCTTTGGCCCTTCTTCTCCTTTAAAACTGACCTTTCCCCCCTCACTAAAAATCACATCAGCATGCATCTCTGCATATTGATATGAAATAATCTTACATTCATTATTTAAACAAACATTTTTTTCTTTATGTTACAATTACTGTTTTACACTTCATTGGTTGAGTGAGGAACTGGTGTTGTAGCCCTGGTCTAACAAATACTACCTGGAACATTTACATCACCAGTGCCTTTCCCCTCAGAGTATGTAAATAACGGCTTTACATTGGGGCACCCGATGAAGAGGGGGACCCTGGATTGCTGGTGGGGCACCAAAGAAGAAGAGGATCGGGGCTGCTCTGTGCAAAACGATTGCATAGAGCAGATAAGTATAGACATGTTTGTTATTTTTATTTTAAAAAAAACTAGGGTTTACAACCCTTTTAGGATAAGGATGACGTTCCTCTTTAAAGCTGAACTCCAGGAAAAAACAATATTTAGCCATTCATAATATGTTTTATATTCTTTTCACAGAATACAATTTGTTCTGTGTCTGTGATTGGATGAGGTGGAGATTGTGATTTTTATCCTCCCCTCCACTTGTCTTTTTACAGAACACCTTGTATTATGTACAAGACATTTTATTACTGGCTGAGGTGGACAGCAAGCAAGCCACTATGAGAACTATACTAGAGCCCCAACTGTAAGTTTCAGTAACATAAGTTCAGCGCTTACAGTAGTGTACCGGATTCATGATTTTAAAGGTTCATATACACTTGCTATGACACACATTAAAGCCCCTACTGCTTCAACATCATTGTTTTATGTGTATGTTTTTTTATGCTTCTGTGATGCTTTTTTTAAGCTTTAACAATGCTTGGCAAATGCCTTGCATGTGTTGTTTTTCCATGTGTCCAGTAGAACCCCAGCTCATTAGCAACCTTGTTTAGCAGATTCCCTGCTCAGTAGTAGCCTAAACTTTGCAGATCCTCCACTCAGTAGTAATACCCAGCTCTGCTGATCCCCCACTCAGTAGTACCCCCAGCTCTGCTAATCCTCTGGTTTGCTGATCCTCCTCTCTCCCTGACCCCACTCACCTCTCACCATATTGCTCCCATGCTGCTTACCACATATGATCTGCAAGTTTCTCCTGCTCTGATCCCCCAGCTCTGCTGATCATCTGGCACTCATTCCTCTCTCTCTGGTCCCCACTCAATTTCTGCTATATCATTTCCATGGTACACACCATGTGTGCAGTCTGCTAGTTTCTCCGCTCCAGCCCGGACCTCGCTCACCTTCCTGCTGCTCCACTCTGCCCACCAGATGTGACAACTGCACCAGACACTTCCAGAATTAACACATGAGCCCTGAAGTGACTGCTAATGATGTCTTTCAGGTTTACTTGCTGGTTTCTTACTGCATCCTGGGATATCTCATACATGCAATACCTCCAAAACAAAGCAAAGCAAATTCTGCATGAAAGCCCCTCAAATTCTTCAGGTGCTGTAAGTGAGCATTTTCATACATTTCTATGGAGGCTTTGGAGATGCCTTGAAGCACCAAGAAAGTGATGTGAGGTATACATTTTGAAGCGAAGCAAAGCAAACACAACAGTGTGAACAGCACTATAAGGTAAGCATTTTACCTTAGGGCTTGTTTATTCTTGCTTCAAAATGTGGCATTGGACATGCTTTTTTAAAGCACTATGAATACCAACCAAAGCACCTGTCACTAAATAAAATGGTTACCTTGCAGTCCTGTTCACACATTGTGTTTGCTCTGCTTTGCGCCGCTTCACTTCAAAAATTATACCACACATCAATTTCTTTGCACTTCAAAGCATCTTCAAAGCCTCTATAGAAGTCTATGATAAAGCTCACTTACAGCACCTGAAGCTTTTGAGGGGCTTTTCATCAGCTTTAACTTTGCTTTGTTTTGGAGGTATTGCAGATATGAGATATCCCAGGATGGTACTGGGAAACCAACAATTGAACCAGAAATACATCATCAGTAGTCACTTCTGGTTTATGTGTATATATTCTGGAAGTGTCTGGTGCAGACGCCACATCTGGTGTACAGTGTGGAGCAGCAGGAAGGTGAGCGGAGTCTGGACTGTTAGGAGCAACTAGTAGATGGCAAACATGGTGTGCAACATGGAAACGCTATAGCAGAAGGTGAGTGGGGACCAGAGAGAGAGGACTGAGAGGCAAAGGATCAGCAGAGCTGGGGGACCAAAGCAGGAGAAACTAATAGATGTCACATGTGGTGAGCAGCATGGGAGAAAAAGTGGGAGATGAGCGGATACCCGAGAGAGAGACGAAAAGCAAAACCAGAGGATCAGCAGAGCTGGGGGTTACAACTGACTGAAAAGTATAAATATTTTAATGAATGAAAATCTGCCAGTGATAGCCAACATATAAAACAATATACAGATTTACGAATGTAGTAAAGTGCAAATGTATAAATACACAATACAATAAGTACACAATTTGGTACTGATACTGTGCTTTTGCAAAATAGGTCAACAGGAATTAAAACTGTAACCGTTTAAGATCATGGGGGCTAACCTATTCAAGACCCCTGTCTATCAAATATTTTTCAACTGTGCCCAAGGATACCACTGCTCAGACAGTTCTCTAGTTTTTTTGGGCACAACACAGTCCGTTTTACGTAATCCAGTGATCTCCATTGTGGAATAAGACACACAGCCATGTCCTGGTCTAATAAATACGATGCAAGGCAAATGGTTTGTGAGCTTACATTGTGGAAAGTTGAGCAATTGCAAGACTTTGTAGTTTTCCATACAGCTTACCAGTAGTGGCGGTGGCATAGGTGTGCGCAGCCTATTGTATTAGGGTGTGCACCCCAAATATATTAAAACATGGACGGTGTTAGAAGGGCAGTGGATGGTGTTAGTGGAGCAGTGGACATGTCAGTAGGGCAGAGGTTGGTATCACCAGGGCAGTGGATGATGTCAGTTGTTTTTTATTTAATGTTTTATTTTTTTTTTTAATTTTAAGAGCCCCATTGGGGGGCTTTGGTGAAATATCAGCAGGGGTATCTGCATGGGGTGATTAGGGTGTGCCCAGGCACAACCCCTGCGCACGCCTATGGGTGGTGGTGGGGAGGGTGGTACATGCTCGTAGGTGTTTCCACTTTTACCTTTTTATCTCTTAAAGCTAGAAAAAACTTTCTTTATACTTTATACATTATACTCATACAGATTTGTCCATTTGTAGGTATGTTTTTTTCATCTTTATAAGCTAAATATAGCGCTATTTTTCATTTAAAGGTTGTTCATCAAAGGAGAACATGAAAATAGAATGCTGCATCTGACAGCAATCCCCATTTATAATAGGTCATCTGTGTAAGCATTACTATTACTGTAGTGTTACACAATTACAGGTCCAGGGTTAGAGTTATGGGAGTTTGATTTAGATGAGTTGTGATTGCCTGATGACTGTAAAGGCTTTTTAAAGTACTAAAAATAGAACAGGGCTTTTTCTTTCATGCCTTGTTCGTATAGGCTAATAGCTTTACAAAAGCAATGGTGGGTAGCTCAAGCTATTTGCTTGCCATTTTCAATATAAATTTTTTAATACAATCTTGCCTCTGGCAGTGTAAACTCAGAGAACGATGGTGTAAAACTATTTACTACATCATACTCTTTATAAGCTTGTAAAATAAAATAAAAACCATTTCTACTGTCTGTCTACATGTTCTGAATACAGTATGTTGTCCCCTCTGTGTGTGATTTATAGGATGGCGTTGTCTCCGAAATCTCACTTCTGAAAATGACATTTTAAATTAGTATTAGGATAGAAGTGATTTTGTTATTTGTGACTCATGGCTAGGATTCATTGAATACAGATGCCCTTCTCTGCTAATTCTGATAATTAAATTGTTCCACTCATCAAATCAATGTTGAATGTCTTTATTCCATTGTATTTGTCATGTTAATGTTATGTTCTTTACTTGTACCAGCTCCTGATAAAAAAAGAAATTGTAAGCTGCTACTCCAACATGTTTTGGTCTGTTAAGCCAAATTCATTCTCCAAAGTTTTCTGAAAAAATAGTAACAGTTGTTCAGACTTTGAGGCAGTATATTTCATAGTTTTTTAAGTGAAGTCTAGGGGTTTTAAACACATCATAAATCAACAGAATGTGCAAGTTCTATGTATTTTTTTTATTACACTATAACATATTACAGAGAATTGAAATTGTACATTTAGCGTCTGGTAAAATTCAAGCAATGCAGTAGGGCAGTTTATAAGAATATTCAATGTATTATGCCATGCTGCGATAAGTGTCATTTACCCAGTTGGAAAACACATCTCTTCTAATGGGGGAATATGTGTTCCAGAGTCCCCACTGGGCATATAGGAGACGTGACCCATGAATGTGCTTACATTATGCTGTCAAAAATACATGTACAAAACTGAACATGGAATCAGGCCCTGGGTGTCTTGCATTTGTGCTTTGGAGAAAGCAATTAAGATGCAAATAAGGTGTATCCCTTTAACCTTTGCTTGAATGATTTGAGAGGCACTGAGATGATTAGTATTTAGAAAATGCATAAAGATTAGTGTTATGTGATATAAGGTCCCTTGTTAAAATAGTATTCAATATCAGGCATGTTAGATATACAACCTGACGCAAACTGACACACACACACATACCAACTTCTTACAATACAGGATGCAATGTTTTTGATTCCTTCTATTGCAATAGACTTTCAAATCTTTGACTGTAGATTTGTATCAATCAAATATATATATTTTTGCTTATTAATGTATTGACATTTTCTGTAGCCCTTTACAGAATACACAAATTCACATTTTACAGTTATGTGTGAGACATATTCCTAAGTAGGGTTTCTGTAACTGTTGGATGAACATGCATTGCAATGCATTCTTGTGGTGAGTTTTGGATGCACTTTGTGAAATATTGCCATTCCTATCCAAAACCCTTATGAAAGCTTATTGAAAAAATGGTAGCAGTAACAGTAGTTTATACTCAGGGCACTATATTTCATTGTTGTTTTAGGTAACTGAAATAAAAAAAACGGAGGTTTTGAAGAGCATCATAAATCAGTAGTGTGTGCAAGTACTTTTTTAAAAAGATTACATTTATACCATCAATAAATGAAAACTGGACATGACAATTTTTTGGTCCATGATGTCTATATGTGAACTAGGACCATTAGAGGCAATGGCTAACCACTGCACATTTACTAACGCACAATTAAACATTCATGTCAAAAGGTATATATGTGAATGGGTCCATGAGTTACATCTTGCCTGGTGCTGAAAAAGGAGCAATGTTTATTTGTATCTCGGTTTTGGACTAGGCCTAACCTTGTCATCTTATGCAAAATATTAATACCACCTCCAGTAATAATTCTTGTTCCCTTTCCTTTGCACCTCTGTTTTTTGTAGAAACCAGCTTCTCAAGCATTGTAGTGGTCTGCCACTGTATATTGCTGGTGGCTGATTTGCCAGCTACTGATGGCATGCCAATGGTGTTCCATAGGCATAGCGCCTGATTTGCTGAGGTGTGACGTGCGGTGAAGTAAAGGAATTCACACGTATAAATAGAAGACTTCAGTCAATTGCTTTCGTTTGTCACTTGTCTGCCTTTTTACTCGAAAGTTCCCTTGTCATGTTGTTCCTATTAGTGGCTAAGTAGCTGTGGCATAAGCTGAAGTCAATATTTGTTCATTGAAGTACTGAACATGTTGTATTGGGAAGAGGTCTGGTGTGGGTGGCATATTTATATAAATATAGCTTTTTTTTGTAATATATATATATATATATATATATATATATATACAGTATCTCACAAAAGTGAGTACACCCCTCACATTTTTGTCAACATTTTATTATATCTTGTCATGTGACAACACTGAAGAAACGACACTTTGCTACAATATAAAGTAGTGAGTGTACAGCTTGAATAACAGTGTAAATGTGCTGTCCCCTCAAAATAACTCAACACACAGCCATTAATGTCTAAACCACTGGCAACAAAAGTGAGTACACCCCTAAGTGAAAATGTCCAAAGTGGGCCCTATTAGCTATTTTCCCTCCCTGGTGTCATGTGACTCGTTAGTGTTAGAAGGTCTCAGGTGTGAATGGGGAGCAGTTGTGTTAAATTTGGTGTTATCGTTCTCACTCTCTCATACTGGTCACTGGAAGTTCAACATGGCACCTCATGTCAAACAGTTCTCTGAGGATCTGAAAAAAAAGAATTGTTGCTCTACATAAAGATGTCCTAGGCTATAAGAAGATTGCCAAGACCCTGAAACTGAGGTGCAGCAAGGTGGCCAAGACCATACAGTGGTTAGCAGGACAGGTTCCACTCAGAACAGGCATCACCATGGTCGACGAAAGAAGTTGAGTGTGCGTGCTCAGCGTCATATCCAGAGGTTGTCTTTGGGAAATAGACGTATGAGTGCTGCCAGCATTGCTGCTGAGGTTGAAAGGGTAGGGGGTCAGCCTGTCAGTGCTCAGGCCATACGCCGCATACTGCTTCAAATTGGTCTGCATGGCTGTCGTCCCAGAAGGATGCCTCTTCTAAAGATGATGCATAAGAAAGCCAGCAAACAGTTTTCTGAAGACAAGCAGACTAAGGACATTGATCTGAAGAGACTAAGATAAACGTATTTGGTTCAGATGGTGTCAAGCGTGTGTGGCAGCAACCAGGAGAGGAGTACAAAGACAAGTTTGTTTTGCCTAGAGTCAAGCATGGTGGTGGGAGTGTCATGGCCTTGGGTTGCATAAGTGCTGCCAGCATTGGGGAGCTACAGTTCCTTGAGGGAACCATGAATGCCAACATGTACTGTGACATACTGAAGCAGAGTATGATCCCCTCCCTTCGGAAACTGGGTGGCAGGGCAGTATTCCAACATGATATCGACCTAAAAAAAAACCTCCAAGACAACCACTGCCTTGCTAAAGAAGCTGAGCGTAAAGGTGATGGACTGACCAAGCATGTCTCCAGACCTAAACCCTATTGAGCATCTGTGGGGCATCCTCAAACAGAAGGTTTTTAACATCCACCAGCTCCGTGATGTCTTCATGGAGGAGTGGAGGAGGACGCCAGTGGCAACCAGTGAAGCTCTGGTGAACTCCATGCCCAAGAGGGTTAAGGCAGTGCTGGCAAATAATGGTGGCCACACACAATATTGACACTTTGGGCTCAATTTGGGTGTACTCACTTTTGTTGTCAGCGGTTTAGACATAAATGGCTGTGTGTTGAATTATTTTGAGGGAACAGCAAATTTACACTGTTATACAAGCTGTACACTCAATATTTTACATTGTAGCAAAATGGCATTGCTTCAGTGTTGTCACATGAAAAGATATAATCAAATATTTACAAAAATGTGAGGGGTGTACTCACTTTTGTCAGATACTGTATATATATATATATATATATATACTGTATATATATATATATATATATATACTCTCTATATATATATTTATATTGTGATATTATGTAAGGTGAGGTGATGGATGGACGATATGTGTTGCCTCGCATGTGTTTATTTGCAGTGAACTAAGGGAAAATCCGGTCCAGGTGTTACCAGCCCCCTTAGCAGGGTTGGTTCTGTACCAGATTTTGTGGTCCACTTGTGTCCACCAACAGGGGGTATAAATAAGCAGGAGTAGAGCAATGGTTTGCTCTTGCCTGGGACTCAGGAAGCCAAAAACCTGAGAAAGCAGCTGAACTGAAGTTTTGCTTTGTGACTGAAACAAAAGGTTTGCATTATCTTTGTTTTGTGGGTGACTGGGAAAAGCCCTTCACCTCTGAGTTAGGAAACCTGGAAATGTTTAGCAAGAGCCTGGATGGCAAGGATTCATTTTCTGCTTTGTTTGATTTTTCATGCAACCTTTTTTTCATGCAAACTGGCTAGAAGTCAGCTTTTAAGAAAAACCTGCCGTTTGGACTACCTTTTTCCCAGGGAAGGTGATACCCATTGAGCTAACTCCCCCACAATATATATATATATATTATATATACAGTGTGTGTATGTGTGTGTTTTCATTTTAAAAGGGAGTATTCATTTTCATTGTTAAGCCAGTGTTGTGTTTTTTTGTTTTTTTTTGTACTCCCGGACCTGAATTTGTAACAGGGAATGTAGGCATCTAGTCAAAGCTTTGTTTGTTGAATTTTTTTTTACATCTATTTATAGCTCCCACTTCCTTTTGCATCACAAATGTGTTTTTCATTCTCCGTGATGCACATCAAGGGTCTTTGTCATCTATTAAGTGGATGACACACGTTCTTGATGTATCAGAATATAATGATTTGCTATTACGTTTTATCAAGGCTGGTAGCTCCTCACAATTTCACTGAACTGACAGGCTCCAAATCAGAAAGCGAGAGAAATCCTCTTGCTTTGATGTTGTCTGCAATTGCTATGGTAACCTTTATGATGTCACAGGGAGAAGAACTACGTTGTAAGTGGATAAGCAGCAGAACAGATGGATTCCAAGGGATACCGCCTATTCAGTGATACAAAGCATAAGTAATCAAAAGCAACAGTTGCAGGCTGCCAGCTGTATGCCAAGAATGATTATGTTAAGATATACTTTCTTTCTTTTTTTCCTTTCTCAAGAAAATACTGTTTGTGTGCATTTTATTTTGTGTTTTATAATAGGCGAAATATGCAAAAAAATATACTGAATGATAATTGTAGATTATAAAACACAATAAAAATAGCAGCAGTGACAATGACACAAACCTTATTTTGGTCTGCATTGCATGAATATTCCCAGTGCATCCTCTCCATAATAAACAGTTCAGTTCACAATATCTTAATATTACCAGATATACTGTATATTACTTACAAGAAAAAACGAGTCAGCTTTTCGGTCTCATTAGTGCGATAGGTGTATGTGCTAATCTGCTGATGTTAACAAAACATTGGTGACTGATACAATATGCTGTATATGAGAATATCATAGACGTATATAGTTTATGGTTATGCTCTGTAAGGGATTCGTTGGAAATCCCTCTGTAGCACAGGTTTCATTTCAAATGGGTATCATACAATTCATATTCCACAAGCTTATGTCTAATATCAGGCAGGAGATATTGTATTAATATTTTTCACCTACCCTGTTAGAGATAGGGTTATATTATTGATGTTGGCAGGAACCATCTTTATTTAGATTAATGGTGCATAGCCCCAGTGGCACCACCCCCCACACCCCCAATATTTTTTTCCCATATAACACTGCATATAATGGAAATAGTAGCGATATATAAAGCAAAGCGCCAAGCCACTCCTAGCGCAGCATCGTTTACTTACAAAGCAGCAAAGTTAAAACCAAAATCAAATGCACTCATGCATTCACGCGGTGCCAGAAAGGTGAAGGTATATCAGCGGAAAAAGGGGGAGATAAATCCTCGAGGAGACTTGCTGCCCGAGTCTCCTTGAGGTTTCAATTCCCGCTAATACCTGGCCCTCATGGCTCACATCCCAGAAGTTCTCAGCATTGTCTTCTATCACTGCACCTGATATGCCTTCACCTTTCTGGCACCATGTGAGTGCATTTTATTTTGGTTTTAAATTTGCTGCTTTGTAACTAAACGATGCTGCACTAGGAGTGGCTTGGTGCTTATCTTTTCTTTTCAACCTGCCCTCTTGTTCTTACAGTCTCCGTGTCCCCAGCCCTCACCTGAAGCAGCCTCACCAGCAGCCCAACACCAGAGACTTTGCTAACTGTATCACTCCCTAGACTCTTATTAAGATACTCATACTCATCCCCTGGATTGACTATTTTATGAATTATTAATAAAAACCCACAGGCTTTCTTACACTACCTGGCTGTTCTTAGGTTTTAGCGCTGAGCTCCACACTTTCCTTTTGTTGCTGTGTATAACTATGAAGCAACTAGCAAATTTAAATAACAATATGATATAAAAAAATAGAACTCCCCCAGGAAATAACAACCCCCAGGATCAGTGCCAGTTCCTTCAATGACAATCCCCAGCATTACTGTCAGTTTCAGCAATAATAACCCGCCGGCATTGATGTCAGTTTTTGCAATAATAACCCATCAGCATTGGTGCCAGTTTCTGCAATAATAACCCGCCAGTATTGGTAACAGTTTTTGCAATAATAACCTGCCAGCATTGGTAACAGTTTCTTTAATAATAACCCGCCAGCATTGGTGCCAGTTTCTGCAATAATAACCTGCCAGCATTGGTGCCATTTTCTACAATGATCCTCAGCATTGGTGCTAGTTTCTGAAATGATCCTCAGCATTGGTGCCAGTTTCTGCAATGATCCCCAGCATTGGTGCAGTAGCTGCAATAATAACCCCCAGCATAGATGGTCAGTGGCATTATGCTATTATAAATCCTGCAGCATGAAGGAGATAATTAACACTGACCACTAATTCAGCACAAGCAGATAACACTGCAATTGATCACTAATGCAGTGGTGACCAGTGGCTGTGTTAATTGACCCCATTTGTGCTGTATTAGTGGTCAGCAATAATTAACCCCTTTGTATTACAGCATGAATGGGTTGACCACTAATGCAGCACAAAGGATTAATTAACATAACAGCTATGGGTCACTAATGCATTATAGATCAATGGTAGTGTAAATTAGTGGCCAATGTCAGTACATTACCCCCTTCATACTGCATATTACTGGCTAACGGCAGTGTTAGTTAATTAACCCCTTAACCCACCATAGTTCTTAAGGCATTAACCAGTCCAGTGCACTGAATAGCCTTATGGCTGAGTCACTGCAACATTACACATACAACATATTTTCTCCTCTGTCTGCCTGTCATTGCACACTTACCTAATCCAAGCAACATGCACTCTCCCTCACAGTGCCTCTCTCTCTCTTCCTGTTCCGGCCTCTAAATGACATCATGTCAGATACAGGGACTAGAAATGATCTGTTGGGTGGAGTTCACTCTGCCTGATACAGAAGTGTAATGGATCATGTCTACTAATGCTGAGTGCAGGAGGCACACAGGGAGCGTTCCTGCACTTGGCACCCCACTGCAGCTCTGCAAGGGTACTTTGCAGGGTCTGACATCGACAGTGATCTGATGTATATGTTACACCACCATCGGGCAGAGTTTAACCAGCACTGTCCGCCCGCACTTTCATCTCTTCACGCCTGGCCTTGGTGTCACCCCTCTGGCAGCCCCCCCCCAGCAATGCCAGTGCATAGCCCTTTTTTGAAATCTGGAAATTGTAATAGGTAGGAATAGGTAGGAAACTGGGGAAATAAAAGTCATCCAATCTGGACACTAAATCAGAAATCTCCATTTAGTCCTAAAAGCATCCAATATAGCCTTTGCTTGAGAGAATGGAAAACATCACACGCAGCTCATATTTGTTTACAGATATCAGTACTGTGCAATATCACACTAGAAATGTTGTCACATCCAGATGAACCTTGCATTCCTGTTTCAGTAATACTCCCATATCATGAAATGATTTAAGCGGAAATAAGGTTCCAAATACTCACCACTCTACCAATGGTCCGACATCTGAGAGATCCCTCACTGGCTCCAACATCTTCTTCCTGGCTTCTATGGGAGCTGGGTCTTCTGCTGTTTTGATTTTTTGGTTCAGGATGATGTAACACCTGTGCATGCACAGGAGATCGTTTATCCCGGCACACAGGCACCACATGCCGAGAATGTACCCTGAGCTGCATCTGCACAGCTCAGTGTACATTGTAAAGCAGACTATGCACAGACAGGTGTATTTATGTTATTGCAGAAAAGACATAGCATGCCCGCAGTTTGTTTATTGTACCTTTAGATTAATTGTAATGCTTTGTAGGAAAGAAAAAAACATACCTAATATCATAATGGATATAACTTTATGCCAAAAAACATAGGTTACAGATGTTATATCACTTGGATGCCTCCAGGTCATTAAAGACCGCCCACCACATATATACTGTGGCAGGATGGCTCTATTGCACGAAACAATCTACCTGTACGTTGCTTCATGTAATAGATACTGTGGGCACGAGCGCACAGCCAGAGGCGTGCACCCGCTGCATGGAGGGGGATCCAATCCGTGAGTTCGGCGGACCAGATATCCGACAGGAACCCATGATCACTCCACGGAGAGGCAGAACAGGGATCTGCCTATGTAATCAAGGCAGATCCCCATTCTGACAGGGAAGTACACAGAAATCGTCTGTTCCTAGTAATCAGGAACAGCGATCTCTGTTTTTTTTGTCAGTCCATCCCACACACTGTTAGAAAACCCTAGCAGGGAACACATTTAACCCTTTGATTGCCCCTGATGTTAACCCCTTCCCTGCCAGTGTCATTTATACAGTGATCAGTAAATTTTAATAGCACTGATCACTGTATTGGTGTCACAGGTCCCCAAAAAAAAATTGTCACTTAGGGTCAAATTTGTCCGCGGCAATGTCGCAGTCCCACTAAAAATCGCTGATCGCTGATTACTAGTAAACACACTAAGAAAAAATTAAAAGTCCATATATCTATCCCATAGTTTGTAGATGCTATAACTTTTGCGCAAACCAATCAATAGACGCTTATTGGGATTTTTTTTTTATCAAAAATATGTAGAATACATATTGGCCTAAATTGATGAAGACAGTTCTTTTTAACATTTTTTTTGGATATGTATTATAGCAGAAAGTAAAAAATAAAAATATAAATAAAAGAAGAACATCAATTTTATTTGGGCACAGCGTAGCACGCCTGCACAATTGTCAGTTAAAGCAATGCAGTGCTTTATCCCAAAAAATGGCCTGGTCATGAAGGGGGCCTTCTGGGCCTGAAGAGGGACTCTGGCATGAGAAATATTGGTGGCTGCCATTGAAAAACACACCTGTTGATATTGCTAGATCCTTGGCTGTCATGCTGATGCTTTGGGGTTGATTTAGTAAAGGCAAATAGGTTCACTTTGCAAGACAATTTTACCCAGAGCTTAACCACTTGTCTATTGGGTCAATGTTTTCTTTTTTTTTGCACACATCCATCCAAAAAGTATATATTATTATTATTTATTATTATTATACAGGATTTATATAGCGCCAACAGTTTGCGCAGCGCTTTACAACATTAGGACAGACAGTACAATTACAATACAATTCAATTGAATACAGGAGGAATAAGAGGGCCCTGCTCATTAGAGCTTAAAATCTAGGAAGGAGGGTCAAGTGATATGAGAGGGTAATAACTGTGGGGGATGAGCTGATGGAGAAAATAAAAGTGTAGTTGTTAGGTAGAGGCAGGATAGGCTTCTCTGAAGAGAAAAGTTTACAGGTCTCGCCTAAAAGTGGATAGATTTGGAGACAGCCTGACAGATTGGGGTAGGGAATTGCAGAGGATGGGGGAGGCTCGGGAGAAGTCCTGGAGGCAAATATAGGAGGAGGTGATTAGGGAACTAGAGAGCAGGGGGTCTTGGGAGGAACGAAGAGGATGATTAGGTTGGTATTTTGAGACTACGTTAGTGATGTAGCTGGGGGCAGAGTTGTGGATGGCTTTGTAACTTATGTTTGTTAGTATTTTGAATTTAATTCATTGGGCGAGTGGCAGCCAGGGGAAGAATTAGAGAGAGGGGTGGAAAAGCTGAGCGATTTGTAAGATAGATGAGTCTGGCAGCGGCATTCATGATGGACTGAAGGGGAGATAGTTTATTTAAAGGTAAGCCAATGAGGAGAGAGTTTCAGTAGTCAAGGCGAGAGATAACCAGGGAGTGAATCAGGAGCTTTGTGGTTTCATTGGTTAGGAAAGGATGAAGTTTAGAGATGTTGCGGAGTTCGAGACGTCAAGCTTTGGAAAGGGATTGGATGAGGGGTCAAAAGGAGAGTTCGGAGTCCAGGATAACACCTAGCACCCTGACATTTGGGGATAGGTGGATGGTTGTGCCATTGTTCTTAACAGAAGTCAGGGGAAGAGGCACGTGGAGGAGGAAATATTATGAGCTCAGTTTTGGACAAGTTGAGTTTTAGGAAGTGGTGTGACATCCAGACAGATATGTCTGTTAGTAAGTTAGTGAGGCGTGAGGAGACTGATGGAGTGAGCTGAGTGGTGGAGAGGTAGATTTGAGTGTCGCCCGCATGGAAATGGGGGACCCCGACAGAGAAAGGAAGTGGAAAGGAGGAAGTAGAACTGTAAGTGACACTGAAGGTGCGTTGGGATAGGTATGATGAGATGAGAGCCACCGAAGAGCACAGTCACAGAGACCGATGGAGTAAAGTTTTTTGAGGAGGAGGGGGTGGTCACCTGTATCAAAGGCAGCCGAAAGGTCCAGAAGTAGGAGTACAGAATAATGAACACTGGTTTTTGCGGTTAGTAGGTCATTTGTGAGTTTTAGAAGAGACATTTAGAGTGTTGAGGGCGAAATCCAGATTGAAGGGGATCAAGAAGGTTATTCTTAATGAGGTGGTCACTCAGTTGGTTATAGACAACACATTGAAGGAGTTTAGAGGAAAAGGGGAGCAAGGAGATAGGGCATAGATTGTTAAGATTGGTAGGGTCCAAGGTTGGCTTTTGAAGTATGGGGGTGACCAATGAATGTTTTAGAGCATTGGGGAAAATGCCTGAAGAAAGGGAGAGATTGAAGATGTGAGTTAGAGAGTGTAGGATAGAGTTGGAGGGTGACTGTAGTATTTGAGAGGGAATAGGGTCTAGGGGACAGGTGGTTAGGTGGGCATTAGAAAGGAGTTTAGCAACTTCATCTGTAGTAGCAGGTTGGAATAAGGGGAGTGTCAGTTGTACCTGTTGATGTGGGGTCTCAACTGGTGGAGATACCTGTAGAGTGGCGATTTCACAAATTGCATCAATCTTATTTTTGAAGTGATTAGCAATTTCCTGTGCAGTGAGTGAGTTAGTGGGTGGAGGCAGTGGAGGATGAAATAGAGAGTTGAAGGTAGAGAAGAGTTGATGGGGACTGGATGAGAAGGTGTTAATAAGAGTGGTAAAATATGTTTGCTTGGCAGTGTGGAGGCAGTGTGTATATTTTTTGAAAGCAGAGGCCCTGGAGAATAAAATAGTGGTAGTTGTGATTTTTATGTTGACAATATTTGCAGAGTTTTACATCAAACACATATTTTCATGAAAAAATACACTAAAAATATGGGATTGTAAAGCTTTTTTTTAATGAAAAAAAGATATGTCATACTTACCTGCTCTGTGCAATGGTTCTGCACAGATCAGCCCCAATCTCTCTCTTCTGGGGTCCCCTGCTGGCACTCCTGGCCCTTCCTCTTTGACAAGTGCCCCCATAGAAAGCCGATTTCTATGGAGGCACTCATGTGGGCTCGCTCCTGATCTGCCCCAGCTGCATCAATTGACACAGACAGCACAGCTGGGCCCCACGCCCTTGTCACAAAATTTCATTGACAGCAGTGGGAGCTGATGGCTACCACTGCTATCAATCTGCCCTGTGAGGAGAGAGAGAGAGAGCAGAGAGCTGCTGTTCCCATATACAGTGCAGGATCGAGAATGGGCTCAGGTAAGTATAATGGGATGGAGACGATTCTGTGGCACAGAAGGTTTTTTACCTTAATGAATAGAATGCAAAGGTAAAATGCCTTTAGGCTTCAAAACCACTTTAAATGTGAATTGGATATTCTTTTCAAAGTGCAACTTCACTGCATTCACTGAGATCTGGGCCAACTCCCTTGCAAACTGAACAGCCTATTTTCCTTTAGTAAATCAATATCACTGCCTTTAGTTCACTTTGACCAGCTTTTTTCTGTCCACTAACCCGGGCCAGGTATAGAAATAAGGATTTCTAATACTTTCCTGACACTCATTTACTGCATGCTTACTCCAGATCTGTGATTGAAAAGCACTTTAGTTGGACATACCAGAAATGGCAATCCCAAGACTTCTCCCATGACAGAGTCACTAAATTCTTCCACTACTGCAGGGATATGCAATTAGCAGACCTCCAGATGTCGCAGAACTACAAGTCCCATGAGACATAGCAAGACTCTGACAGCCACAAGCATGACACCCAGAGGCAGAGGCATGATGGGACTTGTAGTTTTGCAACAGCTGGAGGTCCGCTAATTGTTTATCCCTGCACTACTGGATATTATATGTGGCAGATACATTGTGTAGCACCCCCATAGTATAGGTGTGTTTTCTATCAGGGATTTTGGCTAGGAGAGGTAAATTTAGTCAGGCCTGACCATAATGTGCAGGCCTGAATGTTTTGGCCTGGGCCGGGAGGAGTGGCTCAGGGAGGATTGGGTGGACTTGACAGATGAGGTCACCAGAATCTCCCCCTCTGTATTCAGAAACCTGAAGCTGGTTTCTGGGCAGAAAACTGGGAGATAGGTGGAGCCAACTCAAGTGTTCTAAGGTGCCCTGACCCATCCCCAAGTAGGGTTGGCAGGGGGAAGGCCTCCTTAAATACTCTGAGTCAGCCCAATGTGGGAAGATTAGTGTCGGGTGGAAGTCTGGAGATGTAGCAGAGGTGATGTGGAGCAGAATCCTACCCAGGAGGTCGCCCCCAGTCTGGGGAGGGTAACCTTGGGGCCTGGGGGTTCGGGTGCATCCAGGAAGGAGAGTGATTCCTGAAGCCTCACAGGAGGAACGGGAGAACAGCAGAGGTGCTGCAGGAGGAGAGAGACTTTAAAGTATCCACCAGTGCGGTGAGTGACGGTCCCTGGGACTGGAGGAGAAAGTGCTGCAGCAGGCTGGGAGAGGAATAGTGGACAGTCTGTGGGAGCCTTGGCAGCCAGTCAAGGGAAAGGAGAGTCAATACCAGAGAGCAGGTCGATGGGACCTGGAGGAAAGATGGGCTGGGAGTTGTAGTCTGTCAAAGGCCCGGTTAGCACTCAAGTACTTTGCTGCACATTCAGGGGCCCGTGATCCCTGGCCTGTAATGGGTGTGCCTGAGGTCCTGCTGAAACAGGGTAGGCCTCACCATGTGCTAACCATGGTGAAGAGAAAGGTATAGAGAAGCCTGATAAATTTCCCTTCAGGCTGGAAACTAAGTTCTGAGCTGGAGAGAAGTAAAGAAGTGTAAAGCTGCAAGTGCTGTCTAGTGAGAGAACTGTAAGAGAAACGGTCAGCAAGTGAAGCGCTGGAGAGTTGAGAGGAGCAATAGTCTGCAGAGGGAGAGTCTGAAGTGCAAGTAGGCATGTACAGGACTGTATATGGAGTTCATGTACCATAATTATTTGGGCATCCCACAGTTACCCCTTATCCAAATCCAAGTTATTTCCCCTAAATAAAACAACAAAAACAAGAGCCAGCCTGGTCAGTGTCTCCGGATGTGTGATGTATGGTGTGATTGAGGTCAGCGATCAGGTGAACCACTACTAACAGCCACTCTCAAGGGAGCACATGGCTACAATTATAAAGCTATATAAACCCTGAACTCCGGTCAAAAAAAATATCTACCATGGAGTTAACAAACCATGAAAATTTTTTTTTGTGTGTGTAGCCAGTATAAGTATCTGAATTTGTCTTGATATTAGCTTCCTGTAATTCCCTGTAGAGCTTTGGAACTAAGTCAGTTACGCAGATGACCAACCGAAAAACAAACTACAAACACTTTTTACATTTTTTTATTATACGGCATTGTATAAATGGAAATCAAATGGATTTTTTAAATAAAAAAATGTGTTTTTTGTTAGCTGCATTGGGGTTTATTTACTAAAACTGGAGAGTGGAAAATCCATTGCAGCTCTGCATAGAAATCAATCAGCTTCCAGGTTATTTTGTCAAAACTTAATTAAACAAGCTAAAGTTAGAAGCTGATATCGTGCACCAAATTTTGCACTCTCCAGTTTTAGTAAATCAACCCTATTGTGTCTGTGAAAGACAAAGAATAATATCACAACAGAGCATACAATTTCTAAAACATCAATATGCAGGTATCCTATGAATTTCAATGTAACTTTTCATATTTCTAAAGCTAGTATTTAAGTACTCTTCGGCTCTGAAGTTATTTGCAGCCCAAGTGAGATATTTTTCATGCCTGAGTGAAAAGTACAAAAATCCTTCGCTGAGGAAATAATTAGCTGCAAAGTAAAACATATTTTACAATTACTTATGAGCTGGGAACATCTGGGCTTATATACTTTACAACAGAGCTTGACAATTTTGCTTTGAATCTAGGAACCAGCTAAACAAGCTAAGAGCCATTTTTTTTTAGCATAGTGTGGGTTGTCAGCGCCCCCCCGGGGTAAGGCAAGTAATTTGAACCCCCTAACCCTAACTTACTCACAGCAGAGCAACCAGTCAATAACTCCAACGTAACACCGGGTTATAGGCTGGCCCAAAAGAGTGACACTAAAAACCTGTCATGGGGAAACTCCTTATTATGCCAATGCATCGTGACTTGCGGCATATAAAATGCCCTCATCTGCTGCCTAATGGAGCTTAAGGGTGGGCGTTGGTGGATGGCAAACACATGTCTCTACTGCACATTTTTACCACCCAACTGCACATATAAATGAAGCCTTAGGGGCTAATTCACTATATTGCGAATATGCGATTGCGCAATGCCTAAAAATAACGCCCGTTTAAGGCAATTAGCATATCAATTGGTGATCCTGCAAACGCAAAAGCACGCTATTGCCGTGAATATGTCTTCTTAATTGACAATAGTTGATGTCAATTGGGCTTGAACCTGCAGAATCCATTGAAGGTTTGTATGAACATTTGCTTGAAAAAGCGTATGGGAGCTACCGCAGCAAAATGGAAACCATTGGTGAATATGAACACCGGTACAATCCAAACCTGTAGCTGTAAGCTTTGAAGGTGTCAGAAGGAACGACTACACTATAGACTTGAACACAACCAGCCATAGAAAATACATTTACTAATCTTGGATTCTGTTAATTCTCTACAAACTGCCGGCATGTTAACTAGTGTGTGATTGTTGCAATTCCACACTATACTACTATTGAATATGTACATACCATTGCATAAGTTCATAGTATGGAAGCAATCAAACTGATGGGCATTGGCAAATATGTCTTCACATATTTTCAGAATATAATGCCAAGTACAATGCAAGGTGTAGTGATGACACTGGTAGGATCCAAACCTGTAGCTGTAAGCTTTGAAGGTACCACTACACTATAGACTTGAGCACAACCAACCATAGAAAATACATTTACTAGTCTTGGAAACTGTTAATTTTCTATAAGCTAACTGCCCGCATGTTAACTAGTGTGTGATTGTTCCAATTCCTCACTATTATATTATTGAATATGTACATACCATTGCAAAAGTTCATAGTATGGAAGCAATCAAACTGATGGGCATCGGCGAATATGGCTTCACATATTTTCAGAATATATTGACAAGTACAATGCAAGGCGTAGTGATGACATCGGTAGGATCCGAACGTGTAGCTGTAAGCTTTGAAGGTAGCAGAAGGAACCACTACACTATAGACTTGAGCACAACCAACCATAGAAAATACATTTACCAATCTTGGATTCTGTTAATTCTCTACAAACTAACTGCCCGCACATTAACTAGTGTGTGATTGTTCCGATTCCACACTATAATATTCTTGAATATGTACATACCATTGCATGCATTTTAAGAATTCATAGTATGGAAGCAATCAAACTGATGTGCATTGGCTAATTGGTGATTATGCGTTTGCATATTTTCAGCATATAATGCTGAGTACAATGCAAGCTTTCAGAAGGTGATACCATCCATACCACTGAACTACTCTGTGGGGTAGATAGCCTTGTTTAAATGTATCATGTAGACTTGCTGATACCATACAAATCATTGTACCAGCCAAACTCTGAACAGTCAGATTTCTTTGACATTCATGTCAGCTGGGATTACTACTGATCTGTGATTAGCTGAAGCTATTCACATGGTACAGGTTGTTGAGATAAGCCCAAGCTCACCAATCTAGGTAACCCCACTGATATTAAAGTGGTGCCTCAGCCCCCCCACCACAGAAAATGTACAAGTCAGCAGCTACACATCCTGCAACTGCTGACTTTAATTATTAGGACACTGTCCTGGAAGCTAGTGATGTTGGCGCCCCAACCCATGTTTCCATTGGCTCTCAGGTGCAGTCGCCTCCATTGCAGATTCCCTACTGCGCATTCACAAAGGCCAATGCGCTTTCTGAATGGCCTGGCAGCAGGAAAGAAGGAGTGAGGTCTGTCGGAAGTGGGTACAGGTAAATGTCCAAAACTGGTACCCACCCTACCCCCCCCCCCCCCAAAAAGGTGCCAAGCGTGGCATCATAAGGGGGAGGAGAGAGATAAGCAGAGCTTCCACTTTTGGGTGGATATCTAAGGCCCCTTTCACACTTGTGCAACTTGTTCTGTGACTTGGGACTGCAAAGTCGCCTGTCAAGTTGGACCCCATGATTTCCAATGAGTAGCATTCATAGCTGTCTGACTTCAAGTGGTATCAACTTCAAACTAGTCCCTGAACTACTTTGGTCTGAGTTTGATATGACTTGAGGTCCTTAGACCTAGAGATTACACAGGCATTGCTTCAAGTCACATCATAGTTGCATGACTTTCATGTCACACAAGTGCGAATGGGGCTTAAGTCAAAGGTATTATCCTGAAAGTAATGCAGTTTGCCCACAACATTGTCCCAACTTCAGGGAATGCCTGTGTTATATTGAACCTCAAGTCACACCAAAGTAGTACAGGGACTACTTTGAAGTTGGTGTCACTTGAAGTAGCACAGATATGAATAGTTTCAAGAAAAGTCGGCCAAGTGTAAAAGGAGTATATATAAGCAATTCTCTCATATATATATATATATATATATATATATATATATATTATAAAAGCAGCTCTCTCATTTATATATATATATACACACACACACACACACACTCCTTACTGATTTACATCAGCAGAATACATGCAGGAAGTGTAATGTGCCTGTAACCAGGAAGTGATGTGTGCGCATGGGCATGGAGCAGGGCCGCCATCAGGGGGGTACAGGCAGTACTATTGTAAGGGGCCCCAGTGTCTCAAGGGCCCTTACAACAAACATTGGAGTTTATGGGAGGGGGACACCGTTCTCCCAAACCATAGCCAATAAAAATACCAAACGTTATTCACATAGAGTGCTTCCCCAGGGCAACAACTGGGCCAGGTTTGGGACCTCCGGCATCTATGGTTCGGTCATACCGGGTCCTCAAAGTGACCAGTCATTGGCTGGCAATTGTTGGGTGAACTTCGGACTTAACATTGGAGTCTATGGGGGGGGGGGCACCCAGTTTGGGGACAACGTTCTCCTGAACCATAGGCGATAAAAATACCAAACTTGGGTCACATGGAGAGAGCCCCCCTGGACCACAACTGGTCCAAGTTTGGGGCCTCCAGCACCTATGGTTCAGCACGGGGTCTTATTGCAAGCATTGGGTGAGGCTGTGCTGCCTGTGCACTGTTTTTTTAATCCCTTGGATCCCACATTAGCATGCATTGCACACTTCACTTGAATGAGTCATGCTTGGCAGGCTACACCTGGTAAGTGTAACAGGGTGTATAATTTCTACTGGGGCTGCGACATGTGTACACCCCTGGCCAGTAGGCAGATGTAGTGGAATGGCCCAGTGGGAAGGCCCTGGGGAATGTTGGTGGTCAGAAGGGGGGCAGGTCTAAAGCTGTTTAAGGGGCCCCAAAATTTCTGATGGTTGCCCTGGCAGGAAGGATTGTGTGATGATCCACACGGTGTAAGCACAAGTATATTTCCTACACTTACCCGTCAAATGAGTAGCACCTCCTCTTTACTAAAATGGGACCTTGCTATATCCACCTATATAGAGATCCTGACCAGCAAAGGCACTTCCAGGTGAACACAATGGCATTCCCGTGTCAGAGGACAAAGCCATACTTGCTTGTGAATATTTGATCACAATCACATATTTTTTTTTTAGTAATAGGCAGGTGAATGACAGACAAAGGCTCAGTTTGAGACATACAAAACTGCCTATCCACCAGCTAAATTCATTATGAGTGCCGGTTCACACTTCTGCAATGCGGGAACCCTGCAAATCCACTGCAGGCTCCGGCATCACATTTCATACTGCCATGTGTGACCTGCTGGGAGTGTTAATACATTGTTAATGACACCCCAATTTCAGCTCACATATCACAGTGCAAACTAAGAGTTTGGACATTATTTGGATGGCATGTGAGCACCCATGCCATCCAATTCTGGTGCGGACCATAAAAAAAAAATAAAAAAAAAGGTCTTCTGCAAGTTTGGTCTAAATGCGATGCAAATTCAGCCATACTATCTGTATGGCTGAAATCATATTGCATGGACAGCGCATGTGACTTGTACTGCGGTGTGAATCAGATGCAATCTTGCACAGCGCAGCAGTGTGTTACCTGCAATTCTCCAGACCTGTTAAATGAAAAGACTCCACTTAAACAACCTTTATCATTTACTTGCAGGTGTGCTGAAGAGATTAGGTTTTTTTAAATCCACAATTACACCTTCTCATAATTTGTCATCAGCAAGACAGTTCACTTCTCCAAACCCAGCTCCCCCAAAACAAATTTAAAAAAAAAAGCTCAAGAATTTACATTTATTTGCACAGCAGCAACACAATTATGTACATTCATTTAGTGGCATTAGTATATTAGGTGGTACATTTAGACAAACATTTAGCAATTGGGTTCTTATAGCCCTGCTCATAGGAGATTACAATCTAAATTTTTTCCAAGCCTTATAGTGGACATAGCTTTAATTTCACAGTGTATATCAGGCTACACATTTCATAGTACAACTACTCTCAACAGACACCAACCACCAACAAATGTTTAGCTGCAAGATTATACAAAAATACAAATAATAATTCTTAAAAAAAATACAAAATATTAAAAAGACACATATGCCAATATGAACACCCACCACCCCACATTCCACACACATACACTGGTGATGGTTCTGCTGGAAGATGCATTTCTGTGTACATGATTAAGCAATGAGATCAAAGAGTAGAAGGTCAGCAGATGCTCCCAAACCATAAATGCATGGTCAGACAGCAACAATACACAATATTGACAGCAAAGCCACACTTTTGATGGACAAAATGCACAAGAATTTAAACTAACAGCCCAAGTGGGGCACTTGTCTTTATGTACAATATAAGCCCTACTCCCCCCAAAACCACAGCAAATAACATAGTCTCTTCGCAGGGCAGACCAACCCCTCTACTGCAGTCATTTATATAACATAGGTTGTATTGTTAGCACACCGACACTCTCAATGGAAGTACACGCCCACCAGTTAATGTGAGACAATCTGCGCAAAAACATTTAATGTCACAATAATAGAATGCTGATGATAAATATAGATCCTACAGCAGCTGTGCACAAGGTTATACATCAAACCATAAATGAAATAATAGACAAGATAGTGCAGCGCTCAGGAAGAGTCCAAAAAAAGTTTTGATCAGAGAAGAAAGATTATTAAAAGGAAAAGTCCCACATCCGTGCTTGAAATGAACAGAAACTAGGTGTCACTCCACACCATAAGCACACCGCTCTTACCAGAGAACGTGTGACCCCCTGATAAGGGCGGTCAAACACGTTTAGATTAATATATATCCAACGGGGAACACAGGGGACATCTATTCATCCTCATGCGGTGATTCCAAATCACCAGCTGTCACCAACGGAACTCCCGGTATATCTCAAGGGTACAGGGATAGACAGGCCACTCGTATCATGAAAAGACAAGAGCCCCCGATAGTGTGATATCACTTAAAATATTGTTTATTTATAAAAGAAGATACATTCACATTGTTGTCCTTCTCAGGATAGCATAAAACGGCAACTCGCCAGTGAGGAAGATGGCCGCGATGCGGCCGCACATGCTCAGATGATACAATCGTGTGGTCAGCGTGTGGACGTAGCTCCTACCGGTTTCCTCAGAAGTGACGTCATCAGGGATACGCCCACCAGTGTCATTCAATCTGTCTCTTCACATCTGCCTAACTCTATAGTGATTGCACCTGATAAACAAGAACTCTTACAATTTGCAAATTTGTTAGCCCACACGATATTGTCAAAACGCCGGCCTTTACACACACATGAACTTTAATGGCATCCCAGTCCTAGTTTGTAGGGTTCAATATTGAGTTGGCCCACCCTTTGCAGCTATAACAGCTTCAACTCTTCTGGGAAGGCTGTCCACAAGGTTTAGGAGCGTGTCTATGGGAATGTTTGACCATTCTTCTCAAAGTCCTTTTGTGAGGTCAGGCACTGATGTTGGACAAGAAGGCCTGGCTCGCAGTCTCCGCTCTAATTCATCCCAAAGGTGTTCTAGTGGGCTGAAGTCAGGACTCTGTACAGGCCAGTCAAGTTCCTCCACCCCAAACTCACTCATCCATGTCTTTATGGACCTTGCTTTGTGCAGTGGCCAAAATCAGGAGGGGGGATTATAGTGTGGGGTTGTTTTTCAAGGGTTGTTCTTTCACACTTGTGCGACTTGAAATTTGTGGGATTTTACCGTGATTTGCTGACATTTTTTGTTGCAATGTTTTGCAGTGATTTTGATGAGACTTGAAGCAATAGCTGTGTAATCCTGAGGTCCATGGACCTCAAGTCGCATAAAAGTCGGACCAAAGTATTGCAGGGACTACTTTGAAGTTACTGCGACTTGAAGTTGCACAGATATGAATGGTAATCATTGAAAATCATAGGGAACGACTTGTCATGTGATTTTGCAGTCCCAAGTCGCAGGAAAAGTCACGCAAGTGTGAAAGCGGCCTGAAGATAATTTCCAATGAGCACCATTCATATCTGTGTGACTTCAGAGTAGTCCTTGAACTACTTTGGCCTGACTTTGAAGCAACTTGAGGTTGATAGACCTCAGAATTACACAGCTATTGCTTCAAGTCACATCAAAATCACGGCAAAAAAATCACAGCAAAAAACTGCAGCAAATCACTGTAAAGTCATGCGACTTTCAGGCCGCACAAGTGTGAAAGCGGCCTTAGCTCAAGTTCACATAGGTGCGATGCAGGAACCAGCATGATTTTAGCACCGGTTCCTGCATCGCACCTCTCTCACAGACAGTTCACACTGCCTTCTGTGAACCGCTGCGGGTGTCCATACAACATTAATGACACCCCCAGATTGGTTCATAGATCGTAGTTCTAGCTGTGGATTACGATAGGAATCGCATCGCATAAATGAGAACACCCATGCGATCCAATTCTGTTGCGGGAAAAAAAAGGTCCCTGCACTGCTATAGCTGCAAAGGGTTGGCAAACTCAAATTTGAACCCTACAGACTAAGACTGGGATGCTATTAAAGTTCATGTGCGTTTAAAGGCAGGCGCCCCAATACTTTTGGCAAGATCGCAGATTGTGCAAGATTTGCAATGGTGGTGGAACCATCATCCGCATAAATGCTACATTTATATAAAACTTGGGGAAGGACATGAGTTATGTTTAACAACACAGGAAGAGCTGACAGCCTTTCTACAGGATGTGGCATTTTGGGGATTTGAACCTATGAACCCCAAGGTTTGCTAAGCAGAAGTGCTAAGCCATTAGCCACATTCCTGGAGCATCCACTGCTGTGATGTCAAACAGTCCTAAGTCTCAGGGGTGCAATAAATGAACCAATGCAGATATACTGTTGAAGGATGGATAACCATTGAACAACCTGTTTCTGGCATATGCCATCTGTTTTGAAGGTTTGTTATGGCTCAGTACTGTGAGCATTCTGCTATAGAACATCTCTCATTTTGGGGCATTTGGCTTGGTAAGAAGCTGCAATTATTGATGGATGGGAAATGTTAAGGTTGATTATAGTCCTTGCCCATAGAAAACATGTGACACAATTTGCAATAGTGGTGGAACCCTCCTTCACATAAATACTACATTTAGACATAATTTTGGTAAGGACATGCGTTATGAGAATAGAAAACCTCTCTACATGAAGTGATATGCTCGGGATGCAAACCCAGAACCTCTATGTTGCTAGGTAGAAGCATTAAGCTGTTAGCCACCAGTCTGCCAAGTGTGAAACCCTCCTACTTATAAATACACATATACTGCATTTCTTTGGACATATAGGTGGTGGAATTACACTCTGGAGTTTATTCTGTGCTGTTTGGTGGTGCTTGGAGTGTTATACAGTGATGTTATTGCAACAGCAATGATATTGTTTGTGGTTTGTGAAGATACCAGTGTGAGTTTGGGAAAAGATTTTAATGAGATGGACAGCAACAAGCGAGAGCAGGAGAAAAAAATATTTTAACAAAACATGAGAAGATTACACATTCTAACATTCTTAATAACAAATTAGATTATGAAATAGCAACATTGTTGCAGGGACAATTTGTTTGAGAGAAAGATACATTTCATCTCAACATGAAAAGGATTTCTTTAGGGAAGTTACAATTGTACCATTAGAATCAATGGCGGAAACTTGCATTGGGCTATATAGCACAAATTTGCCTTCTCAAGAAGGCATTATAGACAAGCACGAATTTGCGAATTTACTATAGCGCCCTCTAAAAAAGGCATGGGAGTTAAAATAAGGGAATTTTCTTGTCTGAGCATGCTCAGTTGTGCTGATGAATAGTCAAGAAAAAAGGGGGAATTTGGCTTTTTTCAGACTTTCAATGATATTTCAGGTTATACATCACTTTTTTAAACAATTTAAAAGCAGATCATCATTAAACAAGATAGTACATTTTTAAGAACCATTTAGGTGATCAAATCATGCTCTAAACATTATTTCCATGTGCAATTCCCTTGCTTCTATCACAACTAATTTTTTAGTCAGTCACTGTTGTCTGGGTGCTATAGTGAATTTTATTCTGGGAGTATTTTCTCCCTCAGGGCTTTAGTGAATTGCATTTTCGCGCTAATTAGCTCAAATTTGCAATTCTGCGCGTTAAAATTAGTGCAAAGGCAGAATCACGCTATGGTAATGACCCCCTTAGTGACACTTTAAATAAAATACAAAAAAAAGGTGGAAGAAGTATTCCAGTGCTGCTGATCTTCTGCTGCCTTATTTCTGACACTTCCTGCCTACATGTGTGTCCCCCACAGTGACTATTCATTGCTCTGGTGGGTTTCCAGTCAACATGAAATACTGGAGCCCAGCTGCACATAAAGAGTGGTAATTGTTGATGGTACACAGGGCTTTATCACAATTTTGTTGCTAAGACCCCTTTCACACTGAGGTGCTTTACAGGTGCTATTTAGCTAAAAAATAGCGCCTGTAAAGCAACTCAATAATCATTCCCCATCCACCCCAATGTGATAGCCGGAGTGCTTTCACATTGGGGAGGTGCGCTTGCAGGACGTTACAAAAAGTCCTGCAAGCCGCATCTTTGGAACAGTGCAGTGAGCTGTAAAATACCGCTCCTCCACCGCCCCTGGCCATTGAAAACAATGGGGTAGTTCTTCCGAAGCGGCTGCACACCGCCTTGGAAGCGCAGAGAGCGGGCACTTTTAACCCTGTTTTAACCCCTTGTGGGGGGATAAAAGCTCACTGCTCCCAGCGCCATAGCGCCGCTGTAACAGCGGTAAATCCCTGCTAGTCACAACGGTACTAAGCGTGAAAGTGCCCTTATAATAAAGATCACGATTCTCGCGGTGTAACATTATACAAAAATAAATGGGCTAACTTTACTGTTTTTTTTTTTTTTTCATTAAAGTGTATTTTTTCCAAAAATTTGTGTTTAAAAGACTGCTACACAAATACCATGTGACATAAAATATTGCAACAACCGCCATTTTATTCTCTAGGGTCTCTGCTAAAAATATATATATATATAATGTTTGGGGGTTCTAAGTAATTTTCTAGCAGAAAATACTGGATTTTTACTTGTAGGCTACAAATGTCATAAAAGGTTTAAGTGGTTAAACTGGCCATCTACAGACCACAGTTTACTCCTTTGATCAGTTGATTCCATTGAACCATGAGGTACTTTGTTTTTACTTAAAGAATAACAAAAATCCAGGCAGCCTGCCAAGTTTAACAACTGTTAGATTAAGCAGAGAACGGGTCTCGCTGAATCGGAGATGCTGTTTTAAGATGAAGGGAGAGAAGGATCGGCTGCCACTTGCCAGGATGCGGTTTCTGGTTGCCATGGCGACCTGGCACCCAGGGATTGTCAAGCCCTGCTTTACAAGTACAACCTGCAGTGCCTGTTTTTTGTGTGTCCATGTAATATAATCTTTTCTTGTAGTAAAAAAAAAATGATATTTTGGGCTTTCAGAAGAGTGCAAATAGTTATGGTGAAAATAAAAGCACATTGGTTTTTACAGTCACTTTAACCGGTTCCCGACCGGCTCGCGTACATTTACTGCTGCAGAGTGGCACTGTATCGCAAATCGCCGTCTGTAAACGGCGGCTCGCACATGCGCGGTGAGTGTGTGGGTGCCCGCCGCATTCTGCAACAGTGTGCCCGCGGCTCGGGCGGACTCAATGTCCGCCAGCGAGTTGGGATGACCTGCCAGAGGAGAAAAACGGGAAACCGCCGATGTAAACACGGCGGTTTCCTGTTCTGTCAGGCGGCATGTGAGAGGTCTACTGAACCCTGTCACTGGGATCAGTTAGATCTCTTATGCCCCTGGCAGCTCAGCCCCCTCACATTTAGAACACGCCTAGGGAACACACTTAACCCCTAGATCACCCCCTGCAAGTTAGCCCCTTCACTGCCAATGACATTTATACAGTAATCAGTGGATTTTTACATTTCTGATCGCTGTATAAATGTCATTGGTCCCAAAAAAGTGTCAAAAATGTCCGACATGTCCGCCCCGATATTGCAGTTCCAATAAAAATTGCAGATCGTCGCCATTACCACAAATATGAGGAAGAATATAAATCGGCCAAAACTGATGAATAAATTCGTTTTTTTATATTTCTTTTTTGGATATGTATTTTAGCAAAAAGTAAAAAATATTGTTTTTTTTTCAAAATTGACGCTCTTCTTTTGTTAATAGCGGTGATCAGAAATAACGCAGAGGGGATCAAAAACCACCAAAAGAAAGCTCTATTTGTGGGAAAAAAAGGATGCCAATTTTATTTGGGTTCAACGTCGCACGACCGCGCAATTGTCAGTTAAAGCGACGCAGCGACGAAATGTAAAAAGTGCTCTGGTCCTAACATGGGAAATCCTTCTGGGGCTGAAGTGGTTAAAAGGGTTTAAATAGAACTCCAGGAAAATAAACATTATTAGATGTTAGATTGGACCAGCCTAGTTACCTCTAATGATTGCTATGGCATGTTCTCAGGGATGCTAGAATTCTCAGTTGTATTCCATGCCAAATACAGGGTGAGTTTTGATGGTCGGGGCTTTCCCATCTCACACAATGATGATGGGAAAATGCTGACTTGACACCTTGTCCACTTAGAAAACATTTTGCATTCTTTTTTAGTGAATACAAGGCTATCTGCTAATTAAAGGAGGGCAGATTGTGACATTCACCAGCCCCCTCCTCAGCACCTGGTCCAAATACCTTGCATTTATTTAAATTTTGAAGGTGCTGAGCGAGCGCCCCCCCCCCATCATCACTTTACACGACAGAAAGTCACAGCAGCAATGCCCAGAAGATCAAAGCTCACTCTCTATCTT
>BLSH010431310.1:206367-228047 GCA_018402905.1 Glandirana rugosa
CGGAGGTTACAGGAGTAATCTGTCACCATGTCGTAGTAGACAAGTCGTTGTTTCTCGTCTTGGCCCTTCGTCTTTTCGGTTTGGTTCTCACTAGAAAGACTGATCATCTCCACACGCATCATCTTCTTATCGACCAGTTTTTGTGTTTTGGAAACCGTCCATTTGGTCGTCTTTATATGCATAAAATTGGAACACAAATCGACAATGGTACCGCAAAGTGAGATTCTAGTAACTTTTTATACCTCCTATGGTAACGATTAAGGGAAGACTTTTAAGATCAATGACCCCAACTAAATGATTTTGACCTCTCACGTTTTAGCCCACGTCGTGACGTATCTCTGGTTAGTCGAAACTTGAAGTCGAACAAGTTAATAAACCAATCACCTTTCAGGTTTTTTTTTTTTTTTTTTAATCAAAGCTTAATTGAACAAGCTGAAGTTCAAAGCTGATTGGTCTCTATGCAGTGCTGCACCCGATTTTGCACTCTCCAGTTTTAGTAAATCAACCCCAGTAACTAGAATTTTCAGAAGGGAATTAGCAATGGTATCCTCCATATTTTTCAATGATCTTAGAGTGAAACGCCATGGTAACAGCTAAACACAAGGTTAAAATACGTATATTTCTGCTGGTTTACCTGCCAAAGGTTTTGTGTTTTTGACCAGCTATTCTTCTACTACGCACACCTCTACTAGTCAGAAAGATCACTCTTGGTTTGGCTTTTCTGCTTCCCGGTTCTGCTCTTTGTTGCTGAACAGATGATGCTGTACCACTGTCTAATGAGGACATTGGAGGCAAAGAGGTCACCTAGGAAGCTGCATTGCTGAACCAGAAATATAAATTGCTTAATTAAGCCAGCCCCCCACCCCCAGAGAACCTGACTACAATAATACAATGTATTTATTTAAGCTAATAATGTTAATATAAAGTACTAACATTCTTGCACTGCTTTCCTAGTCTCCATGGTCTGTACGATTTCCCCCATAGATAAGAACGCCACACTGCCTTTGAAAAAAAAAAGGCATCATGGTCGGTCAGCTTCTTCTTCCTTTTTCCCACCATATGACAAAAACTCATCTGCTGGAAAAAAAACTTGCAGATGAGCGTAATGTCACCAGAAACCAGGGCATCGCTTAGACCTGCAAGTTAGCATGTTTCAAGGGATGGACCCTCTCTATCAGAGGGTGAGGTATTGCACCAGGCCTTTGTGGCCTACTGTTTGCGTTTGTTATTTTCTGTAAATATTCCCTCTGAATAGAGCTGCATTGCTGGCGCATAGCAACTGAGCATGAGAATGGATACTGAGATGTATTGACGCTATTCAGGTTTTCGCAAAAACCTTAGCACTGTTGTGCCATGTTTGAACATGCATAAAATTCTCTAGGCTGTAGGCAAACTCTTAGGGCTCATACACACGGGCGTATGAAAAAAAATTTGCAAAACGTCGAGCCCAACGTCAGGGAAAAATCTGCTGTTTTTTCAACGTTTTGCATCAGCATTAGTGAGCGTTAATGAGCGTTAGTGAGCGTCGGCGTCAGTAGGCGTTCTTTTAAAAATACATTCCTCTGCTATTTTTTAACCTGAAAACGTCAAAAATGCAGGTTAACGCCGGTACGGCATTACTGAGGGTTTTGCCGGTTTAGTGTCAAAAACGCCAAAACGCTACAGCCTCGGAACACGCTAGTCCCGCATTTTAGTTACAGTTTACTAACGCCGACGCCATCTACTGGTTAGGGGGCCATTGAATAACATGGAGAGCTGTAAAAAACGCCCAAAAATGTGGCATCAAAAAACGCCCATGCGTATGAGGCCTTAAGCTACAACCTCATAACATTCTATAAGCTTAAAATCCTACTGCTATATTTTTATTTCAAGATTATATTAAATAAAAATTAATAAAGTCCTTATTGTGTATTTTTATCAATGCCTCCATGCACAAAAAGGTTTCTTGCTTATCTTTTCTGCTGCCCATGTCACCAATCTTCATCATTTTTTTTTTTTATTTCAATAATTTTTATTAAGGTTTTCAACAGAACATACAGGAAAACAGTAAATGGTGCATCAGAGTGAGCGATATGACAATAAAAGAATATGCGGTACCGAGGCCATGTATGGCCTACATATAACAGCTCTGAAGGTTCATACGTGTACCAGAATAATTGGTGTATATTTAGGTGTTTCTCCATGTAATCCATGGTTTCCACTTACAGTCAAATTTGGTACTTGAATCGGACCCTAATGACAAAGCTCTTTCATATTCATAAGTAATCTTAATCAAAGCTACAACTTCAGAGAGGTTTGGGGCTTAGGCTTTCCTCCAGTGTTTTGTTATAACTGACTTGGCTGCTAGGAGTATGTGAGCTACTACTGAACTGTAGGCCCAGTCTTCATTATCTTGAAAAGATAAGCTTTCTAAAGGATCTTCAGCATCTGACTGATATCCCCTACATTATTACTGTGTTCTGTAGTAACACAGTGGCCCACAAATGAAATCACAGAGTGCAGAGAGGAACCAGACATCTGACATTCAAAGAAATGTTGGGTGAAGAAGTTTTTCAACAAGCTTCTCTCTTCAAGACAGTAAAAACATGGGCATTTGGTTTATTTAGGCTGGGTTCACACCTATGAGAATTAGATGTGGCTTACACCGCAACCAATTCACAGACCATTTGAAAACAAGTTGTTTTCAATGGGTCTGGTTCACATATGTGTGGTGCATTCGCACTCCGCATTGCACAGAAAACGTGTGCATTTTCTGTGCAGTGCAGTGTGAACTTCAGGTACATTCTGTTCAATGGAAACGCATCTGATTCACAGATGTGTTCCATTGTGAACAGGGATCTAGCCCCCTCCTCACTACACCCCCCCCTCCCAAGTCAGCTGATCCCCTGCTAGAATGGAGAGAAACTGCTGAACAGCAGCTGTTTCTATTCGCAGGGGGAACGGAGCTGGAATTCACACCGGACTGGTGTGAACCCAGCCCCAATGAACCTTTTTTTTTTTTTTCATGGAGGCATTTTTCTAACCACTTAAGGACGGGAAGGATTTCCCACATTAGGATCAGAGCACATTTTGCGATTCGGCACTGTGTTGCTTTAACTGACCTTTTTGTTTTCAGGGAGGCGTTTTTCTAACCACTTAAGGACCGGAAGGATTTCCCACATTAGGACCAGAGCACTTTTTGCGATTCGGCACTGCATTGCTTTAACTGACATTTGCATGGTCGTGCGACGCTGTACCCAAACTAAATTAATGCCCTTTTTTTTGCCACAAATAGAGCTTTCTTTTGGTGGTATTTGATCCCCTCTGCGTCACTTCTGATCACCGCTATTAACAAAAAAAGAGTGACGATTTTGAAAAAAAAAACTATATTTTTAACTTTTTCCTATAATACATATCCAAAAAAAATATATAAAAAAACTAATTTATTCATCAGTTTTGGCCGATATATATTCTTCCTCATATTTGTGGTAAAAAAATTGTGATCTGCGTTTATTGATTGGTTCGCGCAAAAGTTGCCGCATTTACAAATCATGAGCATTCACTTATGGTGTTTTTTCAATTTTTCTTTTTTTTACTAGTAATGGCGGCGATCTGCGATTTTTATAGGGACTGTGATATTGCAGCGACATTCGGGACACTTTTGACACTTTTTTTGGGACCAATGACATTTATACAGCGATCAGAAATTTAAATATCCACTGATTACTGTGTAAATGTCATTGGCAGTGAAGGGGTTAACCTGGAGGGTGTGATCTAGGGGTTATCTGTGTTCCCTGAGCGTGTTCTAACTGTGAGGGGGCTGTAAGATCAGTAGATTTCTTACATGCCGCCTAACAGAGCGGGGAACCGCCGTGATTACATTGGCGGTTCGCCGTTTTTCTCCTCTGCCAGGCAATCGCTAGTAGCTTGCGGACGTCAAGTCCACCGGACCCGCGGCCATACTGCGAGCCGCCATTTATAGAAGGCAATTTGCGCTACAGCGCCACTCTGCAGCAGTAAATGTGTGGAACCGGTTACAGAGGAACATTTTAGAAAATATTTTTATCTGTAAAAATAGTTGTTCCAGCAGGAAAGAAATGGCACAGAAGCTTTAAATGCTTAAGTATACAGTTTGTTGAAGAGTTGGTCAAAGTCTACAAACACTGAACTGTGTTTTTGTAAGCATTAATTTAGATACACTTGGAAGATCAGGATATAATATACAGGATACAGTATTTATTTTAGATATTAAGACATTATTAGGTCTATTTATAAGACATCTTGTTATAAAACTTCACAGGCAGGGTCAGGGCATCTCCAGACATGTTAATGGAATTTTGAATTGTAAATGTTTTACTTTAAGCATTAAATGTCAAAAGGTTTTTGGGTTGGTGCCACGCTGATTGTCAAATGTAATTAGTATGGTGGGTGGAACTGCAGCCCCTACTTTTTCTTCCCAATGGGAAAGAAAGGAAATTGAGAATGGAAAGCAGGAATAGGTATGGCGCTTTTCCTTGTGGGTAAAGTAGGGTAAAAGTGCTTGTGAATAAATTAATAAATATGTATAATATGGTGAATAAATATAGTGTGCAACTTATACACAAATATCAACATACAATAAAGGCAGTTCTTAAAAGTGAAAGATTCCCAAACAACAATAGTTCAAATTCTTTAGAGGTACATGGTGAAAAAGTGACTCTTCCTTGATTGCTTTCCTTCCTGGTTTCTGGCAATCCTTGGAAATCAATAGGTGCTCCTAGTGCTTGAGTGCTTTAGATAGATAAATGGATGTATGTTTACCAAACAAAATCACCCCTCAGCGGGGTACAGTGCATCCACAGTCCTACGCCACTCTGTAAGTGTAAGCTCCTTCTGTTTACACTCCCATGTTTTAACTGCACTTATTCCAATCCACTTGTTTGCAATCCTAGTGAGGGCTCCGCTTTAAGTACAGTATGTTGTTTTCAGAGAACAAGCTCTCCTGCAAATATAGCTAATACAGGGATGAGACAAACCGTTTACAGTATCTCACAAAAGTGAGTACACCCCTCGCATTTTTGTAAATATTTTATTATATCTTTTCATGTGACAACACTGAAGAAAATATACTTTGCTACAATGTAAAGTAGTGAGTGTACAGCTTGTATAACAGTGTAAATTTGCTGTCCCCTCAAAATAACTCAACACACAGCCATTAATGTCTGAACTGTCTGAGCACTGCCTTAACCCTCTTGGGCATGGAGTTCACCAGAGCTTCACAGGTTGCCACTAGAGTCCTCTTCCACTCCTCCATGAGGACATCACGGAGCTGGTGGATCTTAGAGACCTTGCTCTCCTCCACCCTCCATTTGAGGATGCCCCACAGATGCTCAATAGGGTTTAGCCTGCATAGCTTCTATGCAAGGCAGCGGGCGTCTTGGAGGTGTGTTTGGGGTCATTATCATGTTGGAATACTGCCCCGTGGTCCAGTCTCCAAAGGGAGGGGATCATGCTCTGCTTTGGTATGTCATAGTACATGTTGGCATTCATGGTTTCCTCAATGAACTTTAGCTCCCCAGTGCCGGCAGCTTTCATGCAGCCCCAGACCAGACACACCCACACCATGCTTGACTCTAGGCAAGACACACTTGTCTTTGTACTCCTCACCTGGTTGCCACCACACACGCTTGACACCATCTGAACCAAATAAGTGTATCTTGGTCTCATCAGACCACAGGACATGATTCCAGTAATCCATGTCCTTAGTCTGCTTGTCTTCAGCAAACTGTTTGCGGGCTTTCTTGTGCATCATCTTTAGAGAGGCTTCCTTCTGGGACGACAGCCATGCAGACCAATTTGATGCAGTGTGCAGCGTATGGTCTGAGCACTGGCAGGCTGACCGCCCACCCCTTCAACCTCTGCAGCAATGCTGGCAGCACTCATACATCTATTTCCCGAAGACAACCTCTGTATATGACGCTGAACACATACACTCAACTTCTTTGGTCAACCATGGCGTGGTCTGTTCTGAGTGGAACCTGTCCTGTTAAACTGCTGTATGGTCTTGGCCACCATGCTGCAGCCTGATCAGTTTCAGGGTCTTAGCAATCTTCTTATAGCTTAGGTAGAGCAACAATTCTTTTTTTCAGATCCTCAGTTCTTTTCCATGAGGTGCCATGTTGAACTTCCAGTGACCAGTATGAGAGAGTGAGAGCGATAATACCAAATTTAACACACCTGCTCCCCATTCACACCTGAGACCTTGTAACACTAATGAGTCACATGACACCGGGGGGGTGGCTAATTTTCACTTAGGGGTGTACTCACTTTTGTAACCTGCAGTTTAGACATTAATGGCTGTGTGTTGAGCTATTTTGAGGGGACAGCAAATATACAGTGTTATACAAGCTGTACACTCACTACTTTACATTGTAGCAAAGTGTCATTTCTTCAGCGTCGTCACATGAAAAGATGTAATAAAATATTTTAGGACAATAAAAATCAATAAGCCTTAATTTTTTAACCACTTGCCAATCGCCGACTGCAGTCTGACGGTGACAGAGAGGCTCGTTATGGCAAACCGCCGTCATATGACGGCAGCTGCGATAACTAGTGTCCGGGAGGGCTAGGGAGCGGGTACGGCAGACCACGATGGCCCATCCGCAGTGAGAGAACGGAGGTCCGTGTATGTAAACACGGATCTCCATTCTCATAGAGGGGTAAGGGCGGTGATCACAGGCTTCCTGTATATGGAAGCCGTGATCATCCCCTTTCCCCAGCCAGGGCAGCCAACACACAGTTAGAACACACCCAGGGAACACAATTAACCCTTAGAGCGCCCCCCTGCAACCAGGCCCCATGCTCCAGGGGGCCCGTGTGCCTCCCTTGTACACCTGGATAGGAGGGATGGAGGGAGTGGCATTTAGAGCAACCAATCTCCTCCATTTTCCTCCTAATGGAGGAGATTGGTTGCTCTATAGACTGCCCCCGCCGCCCCTCCTATCCAGTTTACTTGTCTTCTGCTGTTCCCAGGGTCCCTGTGTGTTTCCCTGGTCCCCCCACAAAGGTGCTGTCCCCCCCCCCCTCTCTCCTGCCAGCTGCTGTAGAAGATGTGTCATGATGGAGAGATGGAAACGGGTCGGTAAATTTGTAATTTACCGGCTCCTTCCTTTTCTGAATGGAGTCAGTGATTGGTACCAATTGGTTCATTCATAACTGAAGCATAGTAAACTGTTTTTACTATACTTCCATTTCTGAATGAATGGGAGGCTCGGTACACAGCTATTCCTGTCCATTCATTCTGTGCAGCTGAGGCTATACAGATGGAGATTGAGGGCTGAGGTTTGTTTAGACCTCTGATATCTCATCAAAGCCCCCCAACAGAGCAAAAATTGTAAAATAAAATAAAAATTAAATTGTAAAAGAAATAACATGAAATGGTAAAAAAATAAATAAAATTAAAATTAAAAACTACTTACACCAGTGAGGGAACTATCCAGATTGCAAATGTTGCAATTGCGGCCGGGCCCTGGAATTTCACCACTGTGAGGAGGGCCAAAGATGGCAGTAAGGGGGCCCACTGCAGAACTTGTGAAAGGGTCCCACTGCAGGGACCGTAATAAAGGGACCCGTGATGGGAGTAAAGGGCCCCAGGATCAGCGAGAAGAGGGAAGGGCCCTGGCCAGGGGTCAGGGAGGTCCTTCATAATTTCTTGCATGGGGGCCCTGAAAGTTCTAGTTACACCTCTGGTGCTGCAGACAGACTGGTCTGAAGATATGACACCAGGTTCATGTGTGTTTACAGAATTATTAGCTGCACAGGCAGGCAGACTAATATTTTACTTTGTACTTGTCTGTCAGTGCTATCTCTGTTGTTAATTCTTATTTGTAATGGTGTTCAAGAAAATATTTTCAGGTTCATTCACACCAGGTGCATTGAGCTGCAATGAACAGCATTGATCAACACCAAGACGCAGAGAAAACAATGCTTTCTACATGCTATGTTCACATCATACAGGTGTTTTTTGCTGTGTATGTAGCATATCGGCATTTTTATACAACATAACACACAATATCATGTTACAATGCACCACGGCACATCACAACACACTGTTGTGCATAGAGTTAAAATTAAGTATTATTTTGGGACATTTAAAAAAAATAAATAATCAACACCGTGATTGGATACGTGCTATAGGGACAATAACACACTCCTGCTGGTGCGAAGGAGCCATCGTTAGGAGTTTTTTGGTTACAGTATGGATTATAACAAGTGTTTATTTGATTATTGCTGAAATGGGTCACTTTAGGTTATTATCAAAATTTCCTGCCCCAGATGTTAATTAAATATATTCTGGGTTGCAATGACTAAAGCCCCGTCCACACGATGTGAATTTCGGATGGGAAATCGTACGACAACCAATCATCCGAAATTCTTACTGTTAGTATGCTCCTTTCGACAGCCAATTTTCTTTTTTCAGAAGACAAAAGCTGGATGTGCAGACTAGTCATTTTTTTCTCATACATCAAGTTAACGTCCGATTTTCGTATCATCAGTACGGTTTCTGTACAAAAAAAATTGTACGATCAAGATTACGCATGCTCAGAAGCGAAAAAAATACATATAAAACTATTCAACACATTACATCACTTCTGACGTTGAATTCGGTCGTACGAAATTTTTCGTATTGTTAGTATGCTCTTCACTTTCGACATGAGACAAGCATCCAACAAAAAACGGACGTTCTGTCATCCGAAAATCTAAGCGTGTGTACGAGGCTTTAAATTGGAATTTATCACTATAGCAAATATTAGACATTGATGATTTGTGTGTGCTTCAATGTGTATGGTGATATCTGCTGGAAAATTTAAAGTTTTTGGTTGTTACTATTTCAAAAAAAAACAATTTTTTTATATCAATATGAACGATAAAATGACATACTGGAATTATGAAACCATTGGAATGATTAAGTTGAGAAAAAACTGATCTGTTTTGATATCACTATGTGTTCACTAGCACCAAGTGTGAGCAATTTGTGAGCTACTAAAGCAGTGGTTCTCAACTCCTGTCCTCGGGACCCACCAACAGGTCAGGTTTGCAGGATAACAGGAATTTATCACATGTGATATAATTTGCTGCTCAGTGATTGCAGTATTCTAGGCTGCATCTCCCCAAGGTAATACCTTAAATCTAGTCTGTTGGTGGGTCCTGAGGACAAGAGTTGAGAACCACTGTACTAAAGCATTCCAGCAAACACTGCAACTGCATTAAAATCCAAAAGTCTACCCAAATTACCTCTATCTCTGCTTTATATTATCCTCTGCAGACAGCATTCAGAATGTTTCTTATAGGATCTCTGGAAGTATTGCTCCTGTTCTGTGTAACTAGCTCTGTCACTCTACTTCCAGTATCACTAGTGACATTTAAGATTTTAGCACAGGTTAGAGTCTGGTGGCTGTGAGAAACATCTTAGTATAGATATTTATTCACAAAGGCTTTTTGTAAGAGAAAGCAGGAAGCCTAAGGGAATTTTTCTCCTGGAGCACAAGCAGGGATTTTCAGTTCATCAGGTTTCTTGGCCAAATGAAATGGTGATACATCAGTACACTACAGCAAGTCCTGGATGAAAACCTTAAATGCTGAACTAGTTGACTGGACTCACAAGGGTTGATTTACTAAAGCTGAAGAGTGCAAAAACTGGTGCAGCTGTGCATGCTAGCCAATCAGCTTCTAACCTCAGCTTGTTCAATCAAGTTTTGACAATAAAACCTTGAAGCTGATTGGTTTCTGTGTGGAGCTGCACCAAATTTTGCACTTTCAAGCTTTAGTAAATCAACCCCACTGTGTTCATCTCAATGGTTACTTTTGAAATATGTAGTTTCAAAGCTGTGCTCTGGGGAAAACAAAAAAAGATGTCTAGGGTACAAGTAAAACCAATTGCTTACCTAATTGCTTGGTTCCACATGCTCCTTTCATACTATAAAACTAGCCCCTGTGACTGTTCTTTATGATGCTCTGGTGATTGCAGATACTAGGACATCATCAAGTATAAGGCTTATAGTCTTTAATTGTACGAGAGGATGCTGAGGGACTTACTAGAATCTGCAATGTCAGGAAGTTGACCGCCAGCTGGTATGGAATAAAGCCTTTTTTACTGGTACCCTTGGCATAAGCAAGTATTTAACCCTTGCAGTGTATGTTTGGGGGTGGGCGGTTGATAACACTGCTCTTTCATAGATGAAGTACAGTGCATGAATCTTGTCACCTTAAGACAGGAAGTGTATTACTGGCAGGATCACCAGGTAAAAAGGAAAAAAAATGAAAAAGAGAAAACAAATGCATCTACTGCATGGCCCCAGTAAATGGCCACAAAAAAATATAATAGTTGTTATTAGAAACTATAGGAAGATGTCTTATAAAACTAACAATTTTTGTAATATCCTTTACTATGGCAGATGTCTTTGGGTGGTATAGAATGTTATATTTGGCTTACTGTTGATGGATGTGTATGTGCTACATTATAATAACTTATAAGGCTCTACTGAAAGGGGGCTGTAATTTATGATCTTACTAGTAGCATCATGATTTTTTCTTGGTTGACATGTAGTCCCAGATGTTCTGGAAATACCGCTTTTGCATTTTTTGCTTTTGAGAAATAGTTATCAAATGCTAGATGACAACGCACAGTTGTCAGTATATGGATACTTTATATAGACCGTATTTTGGAAAAATGGAAGTGAACATAGATTTTAATGATTTAATATGCTTTCCATTTAAACTTACCACTTGTAGAGGAGCCTGGTTAGTGTCAACTTATGTGCTCTGCAGTGTTAGCTAACTTTGGTGCGCATTGTCCAAGGCACTATTATGACAATTACGCAGACTAACCTTTTCCGTTAAACAAATTATCCCCTCTAGTTGTTTCTGATACCTATCTTGTACTTTGATTTTTAAAGCAACCTGCGAAGTATCTTTAGGAGATCATTTATGAACACTGCCTAGTGACTTCTCTAGCAGATGTAAACTTATATGCTAAGATAATTTAAACATACAGTATTCGTTTGTAGTTGTCTTCAGTTAATAAAAATTGAGTATTAAATAAATGAATTTGTGGAGCGCTAAAAATGAAATATGCAAAATATCAAGTCCTTAAAATAAAGCTCTCTGTCTTCAGACTTCTCTTATTGTCCAATTATACATGAAACAGTCCATTCTGAATAATTTCCAGGTATAGGAAAGAAGGCACCGTGAAAGCAAGGTGAAGCTAATAATCACTGCAACAGGTGAAAAAATGTGACCCTCCACCAGTCGCTCCAGCCTCTCACCTTACAAATTCGACCTCCCAGAGGTCACATCACTTAAAAACAAGCCTTCAATCTTCCAGCTTCCACCATGGTCATTTTCATGAGAACTGCATCAGATCCATCAGATCCATATAAAATAAACACCAGATCTAATGCTCTCTGTCACAATTTTAATTAAACAATAAAACAAATACAAAGCACTCACATATGTAAACACCTATCTCCAGGTGCGGGATTAAAAAGCGTGGTTACAGTTTGTTGTAGTTAGACTGGCGTCTCAGTCACACAGGGTAGCCTTGAGATGATGTCACTGCCGGCTCCTCCCGTACATGTTGCGTTCCAGGAAGTGGAACTTATCAGCGGGAAAGCAACATGTACGGGAGGAGCTGGCAGTGATGTCATCTCAAGGCTACCCTGTGTGACTGAGATGCCAGTCTAACTACAACAAACTGTAACCACACTTTTTAATCCCGCACCTGGAGATAGGTGCTTACACATGTGAGTGCTTTGTATCTTGTTTTATTGTTTAATTAAAATTGTAACAGAGAGCATTAGATCTGGTGTTTATTTTATATGGATCTGACGCGATCTGATGGATCTGATGCGGTTCTCATGAAAATGACCATGGTGGAAGCTGGAAGAGTGAAGGCTTGTTTTTAAGTGATGTGACCTCTGGGAAGTCGAATTTGTAAGGTGAGAGGCTGGAGCGACTGGTGGAGGGTCACATTTTTTCACCTGTTGCAGTCTTTATTAGGCCTCATACACACGGGTGTTTTGGACGCCGGCGTTTGTAGGCATTTTTTGCAGCTCTCCATGTTATTCAATGGCCCTCTAAAAATGCCGGTGTTTGTGAGCAGTAGAGGGCGTCAGCGTTAGTGAGCTGTTTTTAGAACGCGGGACCATCGCGTTCTGTAGCTGTAGCGTTTTGGCGTTTTTTACGCCAATTGGCAAAACGCTCACTAACGCTTGCTAACGCCCACTAACGCCATACCAGCGTTAACAAGCGTTTTTTGATGCCAGCGTTTTTAGGTTGAAAAATAGCAGAGGACTGATTTTTTTTTTTAAAAAGGCCTATTGGCGCCGACGCTCACTAACACTCACTAACGCCGCTGCAAAACACCGCAAAAAACGCCAATTTTTTTCAAAAACGCCGGACCCGACGTTTTGCTTATTTATTATCAGACGCCCGTGTGTATGAGGCCTTAGCTTCACCTTGCTTTCACGGTGCCTTCTTTCCTATACCTGGAAATTATTCAGAATGGACTGTTTCATGTATAATTGGACAATAAGAGAAGTCTGAAGACAGAGAGTTTTATTTTAAGGACTTGATATTTTACATATTTCATTTTTAGCGCTCCACAAATTCATTTATTTAATACTGATATATTGGGTTTAGCAAGTTTAGCAAAAGTGTTGAGCAGCTGTTTTGGAATTATTTCATTTGGATCAGCGCTGAATTATTTTGGTTTATTGGTAATAAAAATTGAGTAAAATATAGCTTGATTCACTGTTTGACAATTGTTTGGAATTTTGTAGGTATAGGTAAAACGATAATAATATGAAAGATCCACCGACTTTTTTTCTCTTGATTCCAGTGGTGACATTTCTGAGCTGGAGATATGTTTTTCTTGTTGCTTTTTCTGTAAACATAAATAAAACAACCAGTAGTTGGATTATAATTGAATAAAAAATACTGACTTGCCCTCCTCCTTCATGACATACCTGTTTATTACTGCCCCCCTTTATACTATACCCAGGAACGTTTATAAATCATAACTCCTGAGATTTGGGATGGAGTGGTGGGCAGAGCTAATAGAATTTGGGGTGTGGACAAATTGCACTGAAAGAATATGGTCTGATCTCAACAGCTAATACAAATGTAAAAAGCACAATATCGTTTTATAGCCAAAAACAGCCCTCCTCGACTAATGCAGTTAATTTACCAAAATTGGAAAGTGCAAAATATAGTCTCCATATAAACCATTCAGCTTTCAGTTTTTTTGTCAAAGCTTAATTGAACAATCTTAAAGTGTTACTAAGGCCTGCATTCACCATATCTGGTCTGCCACAGTACACAGAGCATTGAAATGCAATACTTTTAGTAAATATAAACTGTTAAATACTTTTTCTCATCAGCAGTCTTGTGACTTCTATCAATGTCTGATTAAAGCTTGTAGGAGGAGTTTTCATTCTCCCCTGACTGTCCTATGAGGCTGCAGAACCTCTGACCCTCTGCCTGGACAGTGCTGATTGGCCCTGTGCTGATCACATGCACTCTCCCAAGAAAAAAAAACTCTCTAGCAATACACATCAAACTGAGCTTGTTGCTCACCCCCAAGGCTCTGTTCTATGAGGAGGTTTGGGGATAGAGGAAGAAGGGGAGGATCAGACAAGACAGGATCAAACAGCCTTTTTACACAATGCAGAGGATTAACCCTTTAGGTTGCACAGTGAGTATAACAAGCATGCTTTACTGGATATACAGACTGATTTTACTGTTGTGGGTTTTACAACACTTTAGGTTAGAAGCTAACACAGTGGAGTAGTGGATAGCACTTTTGCCTGGCAGCAAAAAGGTTGTTGGTTCAAATCCCAACCACAGCACTACCTGCCTGGAGTTTGCATGTTCTCCCTGTGCCAGCGTGGGTACTCCGGTTTCCTCCCACACTCCAAAGACATGCTGGTAGGTTAATTGGATCCTGTCTAAAGTGGCCCTACTATGTGTATGTATGAATGTGAGTTAGGGACCTTAGATTGCAAGCTCCTTGAGGGCAGGGACTGATGTGAATGTACAATGTATATGTAAAGAGCTGCGTAAATTGACAGCGCTATATAAGTACCTGAAATAAATAAATAAATAATAAATATAAATTTTGAATTTTCAGTTTAAGTAAATCAACCCTTACGTATATATACAATAGAAAAATAGAAAATGGAGATATTGCCTTCCTGTCCTGCTTGTAACGGTGCTATACTCCCCCAGCTACTAGCCAGGCACTAAAGTAACCAGTCACCACTACCAATGTTCCCTTAAACCTTAAGTTACACACATTTCTAGCCCCTGGGTTCCACAGCAGCAAGCACAGTTAGTATAGTAGCCACGCGCTGCAACCATGCAAGTTGCTCTGTCCATAAAAAAGCACATTACAAAATTTAGGATCCATATATTGAACAGGGGTAATGTGCCCCCCTTATTGTCTATAAAGGATATCAAGTCAAAAATGCTCCTGCTAAACAAAGATATAATTGGTTATTAAGAAATCAAATCCTACTCACAAATGGTTACTTATTATTGTCCCAGCATTTCCAGCTAGAAGTCACAACATTAATAACAGCCAGAATTTGAACTGGGGAGACGCAAAGAACAATATAGCGCTGTCAAAGACAATGCAGGAAGTCAGTATAGCAAGCACAGTCATTATCATGCAGATACGGAGCACGAAACATCTCTTTACCAATCCTTCTAGATTGTTGCTGTACATCTCAAAGATATTCCTTCATGTGGGCAATAAGCATTGGGTACCACCTGGCTTCGTATTGCAACACAGCCCAACAATAACAGTATGGATATATCCCAGTTAATAAAAAAAACTCAAAAACTCCAATCAATGGTGATAAGACATAACAGAAACCAATGAATGCATAGTGTCCTCTAAGAAAAGCAAGATATTATCTTCATATATTTTGTCCTCCCATAGTTGTCTGCAAAAAAAGACAATATGTCAGGATTGTTTGATTGCAGTGGCTAATGACTTAAGGACCAGGGTGAATAGGAGGGGGGATAACTGACACACCTTCCACATGCCATGATGCAAAGGCAAGTCAGGCAACATTGCATTAACTTGAATATGGGCTGTGGGAGCTGTGTATAGAATTTTAATCCAATTTATAAAGCTATCATCAAAGCCAAACTTTTGTAGAATACACCAGAGAAAATGCCATTCAATGCTATCAAAAACTTTGACAGCTTCTAATGAGTGAACAGCCCAGCCACCAGGATTAATTGTGGGGACTTGAAGTTTGAGAAATATATGTCAAATGTTAGCTGTTGTGGATCTGATTGGTATAAACTGTGAATGGTTCAGATGAACTAATTTACCAATAATTTTATGAAGCAGATTAGATAATACTTTAGTGAGAATTTTGACATCTTATGTAAGTAATGAAATCAGATGACAAGATTCTGAGTTCAGGGGTTAGCTAACAAAAAAAGTAGTTGCATATTTTCTGAAATACAACACAAAGGTTTATAAAAACAAACTATTCTTTATTCCAAAATATTCCAATAAAACAGGTTTCTCTACATTACAAAGATAAAAGTGGTTTCTAAAGATTCAGAAAGTAAAAGTGTCCAGGGAAGAAAAATAGAGATATGGTATAAATTCTGCCTATGTAGCTGTTATGTCCATCCAATAGATTTCTTAGAAGTCCACCTTATTAGGGGGGCATATGCAGATAATGCAATACCTAAATGAGAAGATATAAAGAGAAATTAATATGTGTATATGTATAAAAGGTACATAAGAATATGACTATACTACCTGGGAGGACAATCATCTAAGGTATTGGCTCATATATGGAAAATACCCTCAGACCTCATGTTAAAAAATGTTTTTCCTACATACGAGACAGAATTAATTTGTGTGTCTTTTGGGTCATTTAGAGGGGCTTCATATTCCAGAAGAAATTACTGTAGTGGTCATTGATGTGTCAGCCCTATTTTCAAGCAGTACCCATTACAGCCCTTGCTGTTCAGTTGAATCTAACGTATTCTGAAACATAACACCTTTGTATTTGGGGATGTCATGAGAACAGGAACAAAGTGCTTACTTATCGAGTTCATTGAGAAACTTAATGTGAATGATTTTAACCTTACATTTACTATGGAATGTAGAAGTGACTGTATGTCCTTTTTGGATCTAATGCTATACATTGACTATTAAAGTTGGACAGTGGGTATATCTTTATTTTGTAAAAAGACATCTACTTATATTATACAATGTTAGATAAAAATTAAATTGTACCTGTCTGGTCAGTAACTGAGACTTCAGTATCTGAAGCTTTGTTGTAATTGTTGAAAAGAACAAGACTTCAAGCACGACACAGATATGCTCATCAAAAGACTCAAACAGAGAGGGTGTGACAAAAAAATCCTCAAGAAAGGCAAAGAAAAAAGATAGGGACGATCTGATCTTCAAACTTAAGAATACTAATAAGGAAGAGCTTACAACAAGATCGACTGTTAGATTTAACATCAGGGAGTTAAGCGAAAAGTGTAGTATAAAAGTATAAAAGTGTCAGGTATACTTAAAGTGGATGTAAACCCTCACATATACCCAGTGAAGTGCCTCAGCCTCAGATGACTTTTGCATGTAGATCTGCTGTCTTCAGCTTGCTATATTCTTTAGAAAGTGATCATCGTGTTATAAATTTTCTCTTTCTGTTCAGCACTGGGAGTGGATTCTTGGCATACACTGTGTGACAGCTGATTGGAGGAAAGTACACACCCCCTCCACATAGGCAAAGGAAGGAAACAACGTGTAGAGCTGTGCTGTAAATAGACCAGCTATCTGCTAATCTATTTATAGCACCCACCCCGACATAAATTTCAGGCTGTTTTTTTTCTCGGTTGTTGGAGAACTTGTCAGAAGTTATGATGCTGATAACAGAAAAACAGAGCAGCAGACTTAGGGCTTTGGAGAGAGATAAGAAAACACTACAGATATATGTGCTTAGGTCAAATTTCATGAATTGGGTTTACATCCACTTTAAGAGGCTGCCAAATAGTTCTGATATGCTGACGAATGTCAGTCCAAGAGAACCAAGTTCTACAACATTGTTCCTCTTTTCTATTAGCAGATGTTACGTTCTCTTTCATAAGCTGAATTTCATTGATTTTACGAAACCAAAGGCTAAGAGGTGGGGCAGTAGTTTGTTACTAGAACAAAGGGATACATACATGCATTTAAAAAAGGATTATAAGAGATTTCCTGTAGCGCTTGGGAGAGTTAGGCAAGATGTAGAGGGAAGGACGTCACCTGAATGTCGGATATTGTTTTTGCTGATCTAGATGAAAGAAAGTGTTGTAAGCGGCACTTACCCATGGTAAGCATGGGTTGAGTAGTCTGGTCAATCTGTCCTTGTTGGAACTGCGGATTACCTGTGATGGGAGTCCTAAATGCACGCGTGTCATCCATCCCTGAAAAAGAAGTCTGATCCAAAGATCGATATAGTGGCAGAAATTAGAGGATGAGAAGAAAAAGAATGGGGAAGAACTCCCATGTACCAAGGTAGAACCAGCAAGGGAATTCCAACAATTACCTGTTCTAACTGAATCCATCATTTAGTAGTATCCTGGGTGCACCACTCCAAGATCTGTGCCATATGTACAGCCTTATAGTTGCTTAAGGGGTCAGGAAAACCCAAGCATCCTCTATAGGTGTGATTTATTTGATGCTATGTTCATGCAATGCATTCAATATGGGTAAAACCAATAATTCTATGGGAGGATCAATGATGAATTAAAAATAGAAAATATGGAAATTTATGTTCTCTAATTGCACATCATTTTGCCCACAATCACAGATATGATCCATCCGGGGCCATCCAGGGCCAAGAGGTGGTAATCTTAAAAATATTTTATCAAAGTCAGAATGCAAATGCATTTATAAACTAAAAGCAGCAACACATCCTGGTTTAAATGAAACAGAGCTTTGCCCCCAATATATTTGATATTTATTCTTTGTTTATTGCATTATATATTGCTTAATATATTGCTTAATGAATTATATATCTTTAAAACTTTATTCATCTTCCTGGTCCGGTGGATGTGGCTTTACATGGGGAATACAGTATAAGTGAATGAGCACACCAAGCACTTCTCTTTTTGGTCAGGTAGGTTTTCCACACTCCTTCCCTTGGTCCTTGTGTGCTGATTGCATCTGTATATAATGATTAGAAGCTCCCTTTAGGATCTGCTTGTCTTCTGAATGGCATTACAGACATGGGCCCAGATGCACTCCAGCCTGGAAGGAAGGAACAGGAATTGCCCAGCCAGACTTCTGCCCCCCACTGATTAAATCACCATGTCAAGTTGAGGGGAGAGTTGAGGTTCTGACCCCCCCCTTCCTGCGCCAGGAAGTGGTGTTGGCGGGATCCTACTCCTGATACATTGTATGTACACTTTATGGGCTTTTATGGGAATTTATTTTATCTAGTCTCTATTTAAGGGAAATCTATAGGTTCAGTGCTCTTTCTGTGATATACCATCTTTGTCTCCCTTCCACATCCACAGACATTTCTTAGTGTGGAGTTGCATCTGAAGCACAAAGAAACAACAACATGTTTTGTGTTTTTATGTTTCTTTTTTATAATGATTCACACTATGTTACACTGTTAGTGTGAAGAAGTGTGTACATGTTTTCAATGGTTACAATGTACCTACATGTATCCAATAGCCAATGGTTAAAATGTACATGTATATACAGTAAATGCAAATATACTTATAAGCATTTCTCTGTATATCTTTCCATTAATATTATTTGCCAAATGCATGCTTGAAAAGATGGACTTTTCCGAGTGCGCATGCGCGGCAGCTCGGGTATGGCGGCTTAACCCAGAGCTCCGCGCCATCTCCAGTCCATGCAGTCCCGGGAGAGCGGAGACGGTTTCAGAGACCACAGCGGAGAGGTTACACCTCTCTCCTAAGCCCTCCTCAGCACCGGGAGTAGGTCGGGGAGTGTAACGGAGGCCTCCCGGAGATCCGCGCCGCATCAATGAAGCAGCGGGGTGCACCAAGATGGCCGCGGCGGCGACCTTCCAGGCCCCAGTGATTTAATGCCTTAGCTTTAATCAGCAGGATTTACAGTCATCAGCGGACATAACTGGTGGGGACACAAAGGTGAAGGTCAGTGACTAGGGCAACAACCGCATCTATTAAAGCCTGAACTCACCATAAGATCTTCATGAGGTGTACCAAGATGGCCGCCGCTAAGGCCTCAAAGAAATTCACTACACAGAGCCCTCTCTAATGAGAAATAAGAGCCAAGGATCACTTCCATCGTATAATCCTTATACATAAGAACTTCTGAATCTAATTTAAGACTTCCTTTATGGTATTTGACATGGATTGCATATCCTATAAACCAAATTCTGAGTGATCAGTTCACTATAACAGGTTTGCCAACCCCCTGCATGTCTGCACCGGCAGCAAGGAAGGACCTAAGCATTCTTTTTGCTGCAACCCCTGTGCAGGGGATCCCACAGGTGTCAGTAGCCTCGGCTGCAATCTCAGGCATTATGGAAAGTCCCCAGGTAGAAAACATGGGTCGTTCATCAAGATCTGACGCAAAACACATTCTCTCTCCTGCAGTTTTGAACTTTACCCCAGGTCAACAGGGATGCTCCTCACAACTCCCCTTACCATCGCCCACTTCCACAGAATCTCTTCTTGGTCGCTTTCAAGGGGAACTGTCATCTCCTCCTCTCGGGCATAATAGCCCAGCTCCAGCTTCACCATGCCTACACAGTCCTAATATTTCCCTACAGGTGGAAGACCTGTATCAAAAATTCTCGTCACTACTTGAGAGAGGTCTAGCCAACACGGTGGCCACAATTACCAACGAGATCAAATCAGACTTTCAGATGCTGGGGACAAGGATTGAAGCAATTGAAAATAAGCTGGATGCCACAGCGAATATCTCCAACCAAAATACAGACCTCATCAGCACTCTACATGACCAATTGGATATGGCTCTGTCGAGAATCGACGACCTGGAAAACAGATCAAGAAGAGTCAATTTTAGAGTGCGAGGACTCCCTGAAGAAATCAAAGACATTCCTGATGCAATACACGATTTAATTACCAATCTACTACCTAACACACCTAAACACCGCCTGGAACTCGACAGGGCCCACAGAGCTCTTGGGCCCCCACGTAAAGATGGCTCCCCTAGAGACATAATTGTCAAACCCCACTTTTATGCAATTAAAGAAGGGGTCATGAGGCAATCCAGAAATACCACCAAGATCTTATGTAAGGGACATCCTGTCCAAATTTACGCTGATTTGGCTCCCTCTACAATACAGAAAAGGAGAGCTCTAAAACCCCTCCTCTCAGTCCTGACCGAAAGAGAAATTAAGTATAAATGGGCCTTCCCATTTGCAGTGAAATTCTCTTACAAGGATAGAGATCACGCCTTTTCCTCATTTCAAGAAGGTGAGAAACTCTTTCTCCACCTAAAATTGATAACACAGGAATCTGAGATGGATATTTCCAACAACATCAACACGACTAAAAGACAATCGCCCACCAGCGCAAGAACCCCTCTCTGGAAGAAAGCTAAACCCAAGAGAGCGAAAGAAAATGGTCCCCCATGAGGAGGTTCTTGGTGTTCGGTTCTATTTAACTCCCCTGCCAGCAGGCGGGTCTTTGGTTTCGAAGAAACGCAGATTATAAGAACTCCTGATCTTCTCCCCTATGCTGAGGACACAGCAAATTTCTCAACCTCCCCTCAGGGAGGTCCTTGTCTGCTCCTTACCCCGGTTTGGCGATCAAGAACAATTCTGTTGATTTGCCTTGCTTAATCCAGTTTGTCGTTACAATGAAACTTGGTTTCACTATTCTCTCCTTTAGGAGAGTAGGTTCTTGGGAATCACAAAGAATCTGGGATTACATCAGAAGAAAATGTTGCAAGGTTCTTGGTAAAAGGTCCTTCCTTTTGTTGGATGTTTGATGCCTCATTTACAGAGGCCAGAAATGTTGCATTGAAGGCCCCGTCCTATGGACCTTCTCCGATCCTCCTCGCCTTTAGAGGGGGGTCTCCATAGGCCGGGGATAGACTCGACTACAGCCCTATACTCTCAGGTGAGAGCCTTCCGGGGACAATGGGATCAGTTCCAAGATCCATTTGTTAAACCACATTCAAGTTGTCTCGCTTAATTTAGTTTTGTTTTTACTAGCTACATAACGGGGCTCGGGGTCTGGAGATGATCACCATGCGCCTCAGCCTATCTAGCTGATCATGTTTGGTTGGTTCTGGATAGGTGGTCTAGCAGTAACTGCTAGACTTATTGATATTGACCTAAGGGAATCCAAGGGGCTCTATGTTTTCTCCCTACTTGGACGCTACCCCTTTATTTGGAGAAACTGGTCCTCTTTAGGACTTCTTTTTCATCAAGTTTGGTACAAAATGTTCAATACTCTCCATGTTGCATTACTTTTCTTCTTCTTTTTTCTTCTCCTATGTCTCCTCTTTGCCTCTAGAGAGAAGGTGGCCCAGGAATCTATTGGCATACAACTGACCTGCACATGGGACAATGAGACATCCAAAGGAAGGGTGAGTTACTTAGCTGACAAGCATACTTTCTCTATCTGTTGCGATGGCTGACCCTTCAAAATCTTTCATCAAGATAGCTACT
>BLSH010431310.1:237203-254219 GCA_018402905.1 Glandirana rugosa
TGTTCCCTTCTCTTCCTCCATCAACTTCTCTCCCTCTTTCCTCTGTTCTTCTTTCTTTCTCTTCTTTAAGGATCTCTCTCTTCCTAACCGCGGTCTGGAGGTAAAGACAGACAAAAATCCCTAAAGATATTGTGCCCTCTGGACCTCAATCTCTATAAGGATGTTTAAAACGGGTGCCAAGGGTTTAGTCGAGTTTAAACACGTTTGATAGACTCTCTTACGACCGTTAGGAGAGGACCCACCACAACTCGCTTGGGCCTGACATTGCAAGCCCAGGCATGGCTTGAAATCCCACAGGCACCGTGCCTGGGCCTGGGCCTGTAAAGTTTTTAGCCCGGACCGAACCCGAACGATTTTTGAAATGTCCGGGTCCGGGTCCGTGCCACGGACACCCTAAAGTTCGGTACGGACCCGAACGTTACAGTCCGGGTTCGCTCAACACCACCCAGGAGAGGATTGCCAGCATTCTCTCAGATAGTTTGCACAAATTTGAGCTGATTTGGGAACCGTGGGCAAAATTTGTAGGAATATCTCTAACTCCAGGTCTCCCGTGTTATAGAAATCCCTAAAAACAGACAGAAATGGAGGTCTGGCGCCAATCCTTCTCTCTCTAGGAATTTCTTCTCTTTCTTTCTTCTTGTCTCCTTTCTCCCTCTCTTCAACTACCTCCTTCTCTTCCCTTGTTTAAGGTATAATTCAAGTGGTGGAGAGCTAGTTCCCTGGCACAGCTTGCTCCCTACTGGGGTGCCAGGGCTCTTCTCTCCGGTGATTGACTCTGCTATTCCGCCCAAGGAAACATTTGATATTCTCTAACTTTGTTTTTCTTATATTCGCTATTGCAAATGGAAAGGTTCTCTAGAACTTTGTTACTTGTCACATGATATTACCTTTTCTTTTTTGATATATTTCCCGCTTTGTACTATTTTATATCTCCTGATAATTCTATTGAAACAGTCTGCTTTGGTTGCGTCGCTTTCCATCTTGGGACACAGCATGCTCCCTTTGAGGTATTTGGTGATGGTGAGCGACACATCGGCTGTAACATTAGCAATATTCCTGCAACCAATGCTTATTGACTATTGAGATATATGTAATACCTCTGTACTCATGATTGATTCAGTGTAACGAGTTATGTATCTTATTCTATATTTGACAACACCACTGTTTTCTGTATTTTCTTGAAAATCCAATAAAAACTATTGAAACGGAAAAGATGGACTTTGCTCCAGGAAACAAGTTAGACAGACATAACACGTACATATGCAGCACTTGTACTATATCTTTATGAACACTTTATGATCCTATGGAAACTGGTTTTCTCTTTGCAGTCTGGAGAAACTTGTTTTATTTGTAATACTTTGGAATAAAGAAGTGTACTGTATTTTGTTAAATATTGACACCATGCTTCAGATGTTGCACTCTTCCACATTGTGTTTGCCTGTCTTTTTTATTAAAGTGCTCCTGAAATCAACTGTAGATGTGAAGATGTGTTATGATATATGGGACAACTAGAAATGTTAAATGTGCCTATATCAGTATCCTAAAAAAAAAAAAAACGAAATCTATCTTTTGTCTGAAATTTTTCCTGAAAAATTACAGTGCACTTCTTGTTATGTGAGTGTGCCTAGGTGCTCCTGTACCAGCAGCCTCATAGGCATTATCTTTGTAGAGTGAGATGGGTATACTCATGAGTTTGTTTTTTTTTTGCTCAACCCAGCGGGCTGAAGGAAAAAAACTGAGAGGTTGCTGTACTAACTTAGTGATGTATCCCCCCCGCTGAACCTTTGTGTTCTGGCAGAGGAACTGGCCCCCTGCCAGCTCAAACTGATCAGCACTCACAGCCATGGGATGTCAGTGCTGATTGGCTGCTGGTTGGATGCTGGTTTTCTAGCAAGACCGTTCGACAGAAGCTGATCATCGGACCGGCTTCTGATGGACAGGCAGCTGTACACAGTGCCAGCCCTTACCTGCTTAAAAGGCCAATATCCTGACTGTTTGTACCCAGCATAAAGCACTGTTGCCTTTTACTGCTAGACTGTTGACTTATACAGTCCAATAGTATGTTCACTTTGAAGGGAATTTTCATTTTGCAAAGGAAATTCCATAGCTTATTGAATGAGGTGAAGCTCTGATGACTTTCATTATCCAATTGTGTGTTTGCAAAAATACTGTTTTGTTTTCTGTTTATTGCACTTTATTAGGTATTTTTCTACAGGCAAAGCGCCTGTAATTTTTTGAGCAAAGCTTTCAGAGTTTGGTGCCTCTTTAAAGTGACCAGGTATCATCCATTCCTGGTAAATGAAAGATAACACATTTACAAATAAAAATATGAAAATACAAGATAACACATGCAACTAGAGTAGGGATCATATAAAGTAAAAGCTATTATTCAACAATCTTTGCTAAAACCCAGTTTTGTAAAACCTGTATTGTGCTCTGCAAAAATAGTTAAAAGTCTGCTATAAAGTAGAAATAAGAACAAACATTTGATGTTTTTAACGCATCTCTCCTCAGTTGACCTGTGACCCTCTTAATGAAACTGGAACTTGGTTCCTTCACCCTTTAATGTTCCCGACAGATATGGTTTTAGGAGGTTGTGAGCTAAAAAGGTAAATCCAGTTACAGAGATAGTTAAAGCTTTTATAATACAATAGCTAATAGCAGTTAGTCACATTCATTTGAACTTTTAATTAATGTTGAAGACATTTCATCACAAATCCATGACAGACATTAATAGGTTTTCCAATCATGACCTAAAATCAGTAGGTGTGGGAGTTGATTATCAAATGTGTACCAGCCTTGATAATGGTTGTGATAATATCACTATGCCCTTTTTTACATGCAAAACTATTTCTAGCAGAAGCAACCAGAATACTGATGTCAATTAGCTAATGACAGCACCGCTTATTTTTGTTTATACCCATAAAAAATGTGTATTTTACCTAGTAACATGGTTCTAAGCATCTACAATATGGTGTATCTATTGAAATAATTGAATTAACGTTCAATCATGATGTTAAACAGTTATGATTTTTTTTTTTTAATGGAACACAAGTGGGGTGATCACCGCACTCATAGTACTTGTTCTCTATTTGAAACTACAGCGGTATAGAGTCTGCAGGAATATGACATTGCACCTGTAATCCACTGATCATAGTTGCAATTCTTTGCAGGTTCATTTGCAAAAAAGGAATAAATGCATATTTTTTTCTGCAAATATTAATTATTTTTATTGACTTATGACCTTTAAGCCACGAAAGGCAAACACATACAGTATGCTGCATTTAGTTGTATGAAAACAGTCTTCAGAAAACATAGTTTTAATTTATCATTTATGAATGCCTAAATTTACTGTACAATACCCAAGGAACTGCTGCAGCGTTGGAGATAAAAATAACTATGCAATACTTTATACCTATGGAGCAAGTTACTTTAAAGTTTGAATTAGAAAAGCATTTAAGTCTGCAGAAAACAATTGCTGCCATTTTAGTGTTTTTAATCCCCTCCATGCCAATTATATAGGATTCCAGGGTTTCAGCACACTTTTATTTGGATTTATACCTGATTCTGTTTAGATACTGAGTTAGGCCATGCCAGTGTACATAATGGAACCATACTTAATCATTGTTAAGTGAGAGGACCTACAGTACCTTCACGATAATCACATGATCAGCCCTTTCAATTATATCTGCAAAGCATTTATGTCTTTTGTTCTTAAGCCAAGAAAGGCACATGCGTAGGCTGTTTTCTTTGAACAAACCAGCCTTCAAAAAACATAGTTTTATTATATCATTTGTAAATGTCTAATACTGAGCAATAGTCAAAGAACTGCTTCAGCGTGGGAGAAATAAATAACTATAATACATTGCATCTTTGGGTAAAATTACATAAAAGTCAAAATTAGAAAAGCATTTAGGTCTACGGAAAACAACTGACACAATTGAGAATTCAAAGTACAGATAAGTTGAATAAAAAAAATACTATCCTGGACAATTACGTGCATTTGAAGGATTTAAGCTAACATTTTTCAGATTATTTCCTGATTCTGTTCTGTAGATACTGAGTTAGCACTTACCTAAGTAGGAGGGCCTGTTTTTCACTATATTCCCATGAGCTGTCCAAGTGTTGTAATTAGAAACCCTGATCCCCAGCAGCATCACTTTAGGGCTCATGCACACTAACTTGTTTTTACAACTGATGTTAGGGACGTTTGATGTTTTTTTAACTGCCTTTAAAAGCCCCTTTATGTTAGCCTATGTGCCCATGCACACATAAACTGTCAGAGGCATTTGGAGGCATAAGCGTTTCGGGGCAGTAGAAAAAAACAACAGCCTGTGCTTCCAGGAGCAGTAAAAAGTAGCTGTAAAAACAAAAAACGCCCAAAAACGTGTTTAGCCGTATTTAGCCACGTTTAATGTTTTTAGGCATTTTTATATTATAGGGAGTGTTTTTAATGAAAAAAACGCCCAAAAACACTAATGCCAAAAAACGCGGGAAAACGTGCAATGACGCTAATGTAAAAATACATCTAAACACAAAAAAGGGTGTTTTTAGCTCTGCTTTAGCACTGGCGGTTTTAAAGCATCCTGTGTGCGTGAGCCCTTAGAGATACAGTACTCTTTGCCTGTGGTGCTCCAAAATAGTGATGTCTTCTGCTTCACGTGCCTCTCTTCCTCTGGTCTGTACAATGCATCTGCCTAAAATTGAGACAAATAGGAGAGTGGCACATTTATTACATTCATACACATTGTAGCAACTGTCTCCACCATTGTGTCCTTGCATTTATACAACAGCATTCTGATTTGTCCTGTGCACACCTTTGCTTTTTTCTGTAATGTCACATTTCCAAATTGCCTTTTTGAAAATAGAAATAGGGACTTTATGGATGTGGGTTGTTTTTTCAAAGGATACCAAATCCAGTTTCTCAAATTCTTAATATAAAAAAAATACTCTTCATGATGGACTTTAAGGCTGGGTTCACACTGATGCGGCAGCAGAGGTCCGGCGCATCCCTGTTCTCCATTTCAGGGACGAATCATGGCCAAACTCAGGCAAAAATTTGGCACTGATTCGTCCCTGAAACAGAGAGCAGGGATGCACCGGAGCCATCAGTGTGAACCCAGCCTGAAAGTCCATCATGAAAAGTATTTCTGTGCAAACTGCTCCGCAGCTTCCAGGAAGATGTGTGAGCTGGCTCCAATTCGCACTAGTGTGAACCCAGCCTAAAGAGTAAATTCACTTTTGTAAAAGAAAAAAGCATTCCCCTCTGTGTGATCTATGTATATTGGAAGGATTTTGACAAGCTTTGTTGCAGATTCCTACTTTTTGTCATTCTTAAGAAATCCATGTGTGTTTGTCTGTGCCCAAGTGCTGAGTGAGTCTAATGGTAGTGGTTCCATAATTATCAACCAGCTGCTTCACCTGCAAAGCTCTAATGGTGAAAATGGCAGGGCATGCATCCCTTTAGATGCTATTACCTATTGGGAGTATCTTAAAAAAATGACATTTTTGTTGCAGGGGATGCCTGAAATCTGACTTGTATCTTAGTGCAGTCTTCTGGGAAAATCAGTGAGCTAATCACAAAAGCAGGAAACGACATATCTGGGGGGCATTCTGTACACATTCTAACACCTTCAGGTAGCCATATTTCTTTACATTTCACAGAAAATTACAGCGCTGCAGATTGAAAAGGAAAGGTAACATTCAATTACAATATGCCTTGTGTCGCAATTGTATATGTTATGTTATATTATATTTTATTTATTTGCTATTTTCTTTTTCCATGAAAGTGGAGTTACGCTTTAACCACTTGCCGCTCGGCCTATAGGCAAATGACGGCCAGATGGTAGTTCTGTTATCCTGATTGGACGTCTATGGATAACCCGCGATTGCTGCAGTGATCGGTGGTGCAGTGTGTCAGCCTTCCATCAGAAGCTCTTTACCACTTGATCAGCCGTGACCAATCATGGCTGACCACAGTGTAAACAGGAAGAGCCATTTTAGTCTGACCCCCCGCATTACCGGTCTTGGTAAAGCACTTCCATCGGAAGCACTTTACCATGTGATCAGCTGTGACCTATCACGGCTGGTCACATTGTAAACAGAAAAGCCGTTTATCAGCTTTTCCTGTACTCGGGCCTGCAGACCTGAGTAGAGTAGAGCTGATCGGCGGCTCTCCTGACAGGGGGGGTCTGCACTGATTGTTTATCAGAGCAGCCCCCCCTAGGATCACCACCCAGGACCACCAGGGAGCCCACCCAAGGACCACCAGGGAGAGACCACCCAGGACCACCAGGGACACCACCCTGAGCACCAGTGAGCCCATCCTAGACCACCAGGGAGCCCACCCTAGACCACCAGGTAAGGGGCACAATGCCCAACATAGATAGCACTCCAGTGCCCTCCGGTGCCACCTATCAGTGCCCACCAGTGCCCACAAGTGCTACCTATCAGTGCCCACCAGTGCCACCTATCAGTGTTCACCAGTGCCACCTATCAGTGTCCATCAGTGCCACCTATCAGTGCCCAGTGCTGCCTATGAGTGCCCACCAATGCCGCTTATCAGTGCTGCATATCAGTGCCCCCTATCAGTGCCTGTCAGTGCTGCTTATCAGTGCCGCCTATCAGTGGCCATCAGTGCTGCATATACGTGCCTCATCATCAGTGCCCGTCAGTGCCACCTCATCAGTGTCAATCAGTACTGCCTCATCAGTGCCCTTCAGTGTAGCTTCATCAGTGCCCATCAGTGATGGAGAATTTCTGTCTTTTTTTATTTGTAGCGCAAAAAAATAAAAATGCAGAGATGATCAAATACCACCAAAAGAAAGCTCTATTTGTGGGAACAAAATGATAAAAGTTTTGTTTGGGTACAGCGTTGCATGACCACGCAATTGTCATTCAAAATGCGACAGTGCTGAAAATTGGTCTGGGCGGAAAGGGGAGTAAGTGCCTGGTATTGAAGTGGTTAAAGGAACCCACTCATCACAACATATAAGATAATAATATATTTTGTTAATATCACATGAAACAATATACTTAAACATTTCCTTGGCTCACAGCACCATTTTTGGGGAAATAAGTCCCCGTATTTCTACAAATTCCTCTCCAGCAATGATTAGTAATCTCAACAATTGTAAAGTTGTTGTGAGCCAAGGTAGCTGTGTGTCAGGGAAGTTTTAGGCATATTGTGTTATATGATATTAGTAAAAGATATTTGTATCTTATATGATGTGTGGGTACCTTAAAAGTCTGCTATAAAGTAGAAATAAGAACAAACATTTGATGTTTTTAACGCTTCTCTCCTCTTTTGACCTGTGACCCTCTCAATGAACCTGGAGCTTGGTTATTTCACCCTTTATTTAGATAATGTTCCTGGCAGATATGGTTTTAGGAGGTTGTGAGCTAAAAAGGTAAATCCAATTACACAGATAGTTATAGCTTTTATAATGCAATAGCTAATAGCAGTTAGTCATATTCATTTGAACTTTTAATTAATGTTGAAGAGAAGACATTTCATCACAAATCCATTCTGGAAACATTCCCTAGCATTTATAGTCACAAAAGGTACTAGGTCACCTAAATTCAAACACTGGTCTCATGAAATATAGTTGGACATTTTCTCAATACTCATTTTCACTGTAGAAGCCATTGAGTTGAGTGAACTCCAGTTGACTAAACTCCAGTGAAATGCGACTTGTGACTACTACTACCTATACAGTGACTTGGATAAATAGTTATATGGTGACTTATGTAATGTAGTGACATGTTACTATACTCTGAGTAGCTACAATCCATAAAATAAAGTACCTCACATCCAGTGAAGGTATATGTGACCCGGGCAGTCATGTCAATTATATAAGATAACCACGATTCTTAGATCAATTGCAGCAAGCAACTCATCCTAGTCCTTCATAAAGCTAATATACAATATACAGAAAATAAAGAGCAGACTGAGATCTTGCATCGTCACAGATATGATATCGCTCATCTACTTATATGACTGACATACACATATATTTAGTGCACCTAACAGGCTTATCTGCTCATGATGCAGAATTAGGAGATGTTGTTCTCCAAGTCTCAGCTTGTTCACAGTGCAAGGATAGTTCTGGCAGATTCACATCATGAACGGTATCTGGTGATACATCTGCAGTGTACGTATATGTACAGGCAGTCCCCTAGTTACAAACATCCAAGTTACAAACGACTCCTACTTACAAACGGAGGGAGACAACAGGAAGTGAGAGGAAATGTCCCCCTAGGAAAGGAAATTCACTCCTGTAAGAGTTATCATGGGAAAAAGGTGTCTCCACTGATGCTTTATCACCAATCCTTGTTTCCACAACAATCCAAAATTTTCAAAATCCAATTATCATTGGCACAGGAAGTTAGGTGAAATCTTCTGAACAGAAACATAGACAGCAAAACAAACATTACAGGGGTGTTACCCCTTCCCTATGCTATCCAAAAAGCTTAAAAATAGTTTTTTTGGCTGCAGCTACACTTAAAAAATGTACCTGTTCCGACTTACAAACAAATTCAACTTAAGAACAAACCTACAGACCCTATCTTGTTTGTAACCCGGGTACCGCCTGTAGTAAGTACTTCATACACACCAGCAGTGTACTTAATGTATTACTAAACCCACAACAGTAAAATCAGTCTGTATATGCACTAAAGCATGCTTATTATACTCACAGTGGAACCTAAGGGGTTAATCCTCTGCATTGTGCAAAAAGGTTGTTCTCTGTTTCTTCCCTTCTTCTACAGTCCCCAATCCATCTCCTGATAAGACAGAGGTTAGGGGACAAGCTGCACATGCTCAGTTTGGTGTGTATTGTGAGAGAGTTTTTTTTTCTTGGGAGAGTGCATGTGATCAGCACAGGGCTAATCAGCGCTGTCCAGACAGAGGGTCAGGGGTCCTGCAATCTCATAGGACAATCAGGGAAGAATGAAAACTCTGCCTACACGTTAACTAGACACTGACAGAAGTCACAGGACTGCTTTAACTGCTGATGAAAATAGGTATTTAGCAGTGTATATTTACTAAAACTATTGCATTTCCATGTTCTGTGTACTGTGGGAGACCAAATATAGCGAATGCATGGTTCTGGGCTTAGTAACACTTTAAGTGCTCATCTACTCTGTCTTCTTCCTTTCAATGAATGATTGTACTGATTTTTTTTGTACTAATTAACCATTCCATTCATCATCATTTTGAATATGCTTATTGTAATGAGAGGTCACTGGGCCGCAGGGCAGGCAGACCTTTCCAGTCTTGTGATGGTTTTACTGAATCAAAATCTGGGCACATAGCCACCATTTTTATTAGAACAAAATTCAAATGAACCCCCCCCCCCCATAAAGACTAATCAGAGGGTGTAGGTGATGTCAGCTTCACCCAATAAAAAAAATAAAGAAAATTGGAAAACAGGAATGAATACTCTCAGGTAGAAAAGTAATTTGTGATGTTTAATGCGCATTAACATGTAACAATCTACAGGTATGTATGTGAGTGACTGGTAATTAAAGTAATTCTCTCATAAAATAGCTTTTTATTACATTGCTTTGTGCATCAGTTAATAGCTAAGTGACATAGTGACTGATATTATAAAGATCAGTAATATACGTTGAAAACACATTTTTAGGCGTTGTTAACACCTGCTAAACTATGTGATAAAACTGTTTGATTCATCAAAGTAACATTTCTGGGATCAATAACACCTGAAATTTGTCTCTTTTGAAGTTAACACAGAAATCAGGAAAAAAAAAATCACTGAGTAAAAAAAAAACATAAAACAAAGCTTAGGTTTTTCCATTCTTTTAGCTTGTTTTAAACAGTATAACCAGCTGAAAAGAAAGACTTTACTTAGGCACTGCTTGTGTCATTTCAGGGTAGTGCTGAAATGTAAAAAATGAAACTAGGGTCCCTCTGAGAACACAAAACCTAGAAACTGGTCGCTGCACCTACTACACTGGCAATGCAGTCTTTTAGACCCATTGCCTGTTCACTGGATATAAGAAAAATGGAGTGGTCAAAGAGGCTGGTATCATCGAGCAAAACAAACATGCACACAGCCTTTCATCTTCAGTTGCAGATCATAAATGACCACTTCTTATTATAAAGCCTGGTGACCTGTGAGTGCTGTGTGGCGGGTTGCTGTGCTCCAGATTTTAATTTTGAATTTGCCAATTGCAAACCTTTAGCTGTCATGCTAATGTCAGGTAAACCTGACTTCATTCTTATGTTACAATTTACTCAAGGCTACTTTTTTATATAGCCAATCAGGAAAGGAGCTGAAAGAGGGGCTTCCTCAAAAATCAGCATCCTAGAAGAGGGTTGGTTTGTCCAAAATAAAGCTAGAAGACTTTTATTTAAATAGCATTTTATTACTATAATAATTAATAATAGCAAATTCACACAAACTAAACTATTGTGTGGTTCTCTGGGCATGTTGAAGACTGCACTTGAGGCAACCTACATTGACTATTAGTGATCAACTTCATATTGCTGCAAGTCATGGCACTGCACCATTTATGAGAAGTAACTCTTGTGGTAACCAAGGGTGTAATCTGTCATATTGCACAAAGCCAACATGTGCAATTTGTCTTTTACCAACAAAATAATACAAAGATATATGGGTCTAAAATATCTGAAGGTTAAGTATAGATATCAACATCCTCATATTTTTGGTACCTTTAAAATCTGATTGATTGTAGCCAGAATTATATTTTACCAACAAAATGTAATAAATTCTTATCTTTATTGTAACCAAACATGTATTTCTGTACAAGTAAGTGCAATTCTACATACAAATATCATAATTTCTAGCACTGTTAAACATACTAAAAACCAGATTGGTCTTTTCACATGAATTGAACTGATAGAAATCCTATTTATCTATATACAAAAGACCTTTCATGTGTGGAAGGACCACACACGGAAGGAGACAAATATGGACTTTATGGGCGCACACAAGACCAAAACGAAAGTAATAAAATATAAAAATATATTTTATTGGTATACCGCTAAAATGAATGAATACTAGAATCATCTTTACAAAACCCTTTTTTATGTCCCAGACAGGTAAACATTTGGCCACTATAGCTTATCTATCCCCTGTGTCCGCCCCCCTGACTATCTTGGATTTGCGGGAACATTTGGCAGACATGTAAGCTTCACACACACCATTACGGTTACTACTTAATTGATTGCTTCGCCTATGTTAATCTGTTATATAAGTATAATTTGTAACTCTGTTTATCTACAGTCGCTTGGGAAAAGGTCCAGATGAAGCTTTCCAGCGAAACGCGCCAACCTTATACAACTGTACTGCATACAATGTTCTTGGTATTTTGTATCACTATGAATTTGACTGTCTTGGTTATCCCAATAGACTGTTTTTTATATACTCTAAATGAGATGCTTTCATGAGGACTTTACTATCACTGTTTTTAGTGGTATACCAATAAAATATATTTTTTTATATTATTACTTTCATTTTGGTCTTGTGTGTGCCCATAAAATCCATATTTGTCTCCTTCAGTGTGTGATCCTTCCACACATGAAAGGTCTTTTGTATATTTACTATTTAGGACGTTGGCACGCCATGGAAGGCAATTTTTGTTTTCCTATTTATCTATAATGCTAAATTTATTACTGTTTAATTAAGTTTTTTCTTTGTGGTTTGCATTTTCTATGTTATACCTCCCCATTTCTCCTCCCCTAATGAATTTGTTTTGTAAAGATCCGGATTTATTTTGTTCTTCACTACCATGTGTGTTTGTAAAATGACAAAAGCTTAACAATAAAAATGTATCCGATAACAAGAGTTTGTTTTTTTGGTTACAATAAAGATGAGCATTTGATGAGTACTTTAGGTGCTAGCTGCTGCATTATTTTACTACCAACATACTTGCGTAATAGATATCTTCTGGATAGTATCAATTGCATTCCTTTGTGAGTCACACAGCATGTGTTTGTATTAAGAAACAGGAGCTTGCAAGGTACATTACAGCATTCAAAAGATGCCAGTTAATATGAAACTGTATGGTAGCCCAACATGAGAGACTATTGCCAGCGAACAACAACAACAGATACTTTGAAAGTTCAGGGTTCAGTAAGAGGGCACCTCATTCTTCTTCCCGTGAAAAAGAGAAAGCTGATGAATAGCTGACAAAGAAACTATTTGCTGCCTTAATAAGAAAGGATGTTAGTGCTTTAGCTCAAATAACCTTTCTGCCCAATAGGGACTGTCTGGCTCAGTACAGAAATAGGCCTTCTATCACCACAATTTAAAAAGCCAGGAAAATACATTGTTTCCAGTGTGTTCCCAATTTGAAAAGAGCAATTTTGTTTTGTCTCACTATAATACCTGCCTAAAATCAATCATTTATTCTGCCACTTTAGCTTCTAACTACTATGATACATCATTTCACAGATCATGCATGGAGTAAACCTTGCTGCAAACCATACTTAAAAAGATAGAAACACAGGATAATTATCATTTAATGAATCCTAATATTTAAAATGGTGTATTTGGGATGTGTGACATGTTTACAGAACATGGACAATATCAGGGCTATACAAACCTTAATAGAAAAGTGAATTCTGTACCTTTTGATACGTCTTATGTTTTTTTGTAAAATTACAGAATCAGTTTTTCTTAAAAGTAGCAATGGATATATTGTGCAATAATAAATAGTTTTCTCTGTGAAAGTGTGCTACACAGCTGGCACTTAATAGTAGGCTCTACATCCCTACAATTGTATGAACAAAGGTAAAATCTTTTATTTTGTACTCTGGTAAAGAGAGCTTTTGTGATTTATGAGATCACAGATTACAAAGGTGTCTTTGTAGACTTAGATATGTTAATAGCAGTGGCAGCTCGTCCATTAGGGGCACACGGGTGCCCCCCCCATCCATGGGTCAAGCCCCCTGATCTACATGCAGGGCGCCGGACCATGAATTCCAATGGGGGGTGTTTTTTTTAAGCATGTGATTAGAGCCAGAGGCTCTAATAGGCTTCAAAAAAGGATGGACTCAAGGCGCAGAGCACTGCACTCCGAGCCCACCCAGTTGTGTGACAATAGCAAATGAAAATTCGCTATTGCCATACTGATCCTCCCCCAGCCAATCTGGAAGCAGATCTTGAGGCCCGTCACCTGATTGGCTGAAAGGAAAGGCGATCCTTTTGGACACTTAGGAGGAGGGAGAAAAAGCACAGCGGAAGCCACCACAATGCAGAAGAGGAGAAGAGGACACAGGAGCCGCTGCCTGCTAGAGCACTGCCCATCTGCAACCTATGGAGTAAGTGCCGGCGGACCTAGAGCAGGTGAAGGGGGTGTCGCTGGCTGACTGGGGGGGTGGTTGTTTGCTGCCCCGCCAAAAAAAAAAAAAAAAACACCAGCCATCACTGGTTAATAGTACTTAAAATGTGAAAAAAATTGATTGTCCTACCAGATTTGGTCTTAAGCCAGCAGTGACCAGCCAAGATTTGATCCATCTAGGGGCAGGCTAGTTGTACTACAGCCGATCCATCACAGTAATCATTGTGTTCTGTCGGCAGGGAAGGCTGCCCACTGGCAGAACACAATAGAGCTGCAGGAAGGATTCAAGTGATTTTCTTTCCTGCAACCTGTGGTTATAAAATGTGATCACAGTTCAGGATAAACATCATTTACTAAGAGGCATGGATAATCTCCAAGAGTCACAGATGAAATAGGTTGTAACCTTCCACCTAAAAAAGGCCCAATACTTTGCCCGTTCAGGGCAAAGTGTCCATGATCCCCCTCCCCCTTAACCCACTGTTGCTTACTTTCCCAGCGATACCGCTACTCCTTCCTCCACCACCAAAATACCCAGCGTCTGCTGGTATTGAAGTCCGGTGGAAGCAGTGACATCACTTATTCTATGTGGTAGAGCACATAAGGAGTAGAGCCGTCTGATTCCTCCTGTACTGAGCTGTATTGTAACTGTACTGTCTGCCCTCATGCTGTAAAGGGCCGTGTAAACTATTGGTGCTATATAAATCCTGTATAATAATAATAATAATAATAATGTTCCCAATATTCCATGTCTGGGAGCACCTGATGTTTTGTACTAGCTGACGTTGAAGACGTATATGCAGGAGATTGCTTGAGAAATGAATACTGGTTTTGTTAGGGGAAGGGGCTTTTCACAGAAACTGTTGCATTTGCCTGAATGGCAGTGAGGTTGATTAACTAAATGAATAGAACATGTACACTTGTTTAATTTGTATGTTCATTTTGCAATGTGATTGTTTACTTAGCTTAGGGAATGAAGTAGTGCATTAACTCCAATCATCTAATCATGTACAAGTATATTTCCTGTTTCTTTTTAACATTTCTTTGCACATGACTAGACACTAAGCTAAATTAACATACACTTTGAAGTGAACATCACTTAGCTAAATAAACAGTCTCTGTTGCTTTAGTAAATCAACTTTTTGATTTTTTAAATGTATTCAATAGCGTGGTCTTCTTGGAATATAGTTGCTTAAATTGTCAGCTGATAAATAAGGTGAAATTGCCTGTATGCCAAATAATTCTAACTTATTTATATCTTCATTATGGGCTATAGTGAAATGCCCTAGGCACTGTGTTTGGGGTAACATTCTCAACATTTCTACAATGTTCACCAAATCTTTTCCTCATTGCTCTGCCTTACACTACTTATACCAAAAGAATATGTGCCAAGTGACCTCTTTGGTTGATGCTGCGGGGGTTTTTTTCAGCACCTCAGCTATTTCTGTTTTCTTGACTATTAACATCCTCTTATATTTCATGGGGATACATTTTGCCACCAGTTAGGAAAACATCTTCCTGGAGTGTTGAGAGGATCTATACATCTGGGCTAACAATATTTATGACAGACACATGATATGTTATGGTCATTATATTCACAAAGTTATTATTATCTGGCAGGGTAGTGAAGACTCTGTGAATACATTTGTACTGTATTGTAAGAGCAATCAGTTTGGAGTTTGTAAAAGTCACGTTTCATCTCCTTAGATCTGCTAACTCACGATGGGGTCAGTAGCATCTGCTGTAAAACCTGACCTCCATTTTTCACACGATTTAATAACTGGCATTGTGCTAGTTATACCATTATTAGTAGATTTGGATGCATATTATTGAATGATCTGAACCTACATCAAGAGTTACCTAAAAAGCCCAGTGTGATTATCTGAAGGTGAGATATTAAAATAAATTGTGGAAAAAATATTGTGGCCCTGAGCAGACCAAAGAAAACGTTTTCAGGTCCTCCTTGTAGTATCTCCTTGTGTTTATTTTTGCCAGGTGCTTATTGCAAAAAGAAGAAAAAACATATGGCTTGTTCTCATATTCAACATGACCCAAAAATGTGTTATATGTTACTAGGAGGTCCTATGAGATAGCTGACTTTAACATATGTTTGACCTCAGTTGTGGTCCATTGTCTCACCTGCCCCTTGCTGCTTTTAATGTAGCTAGGGCAATTGAGCATTGGGACATCAGCGCATTGAGGAAAAGATCCTGTGAACACAGTAGAAATGTTGAAAAAGGTTCCCTCAAACAAAGTGTGGTTGATTTACTAAAGGTGAATGGGCCATTCACTTTGCAAGTGAAGTTGCACTTTGCAATGTAATTTAGTTTCCCAATCGTGTACAAAAAAAAAGGAAACATGTATTTTTTGCTTGCATGTGAGTGGATCATATAAAGTCAGCATAGCTTCACCTCATTCAAGCCCAACCAAACCAGGAAATGATGTCTTGAAACATCTCAGGGTGCAGAGACCATTCTCCAGAGTCCAGACATTGGCAAATGAGGGCGTCCGCTTGCCAATTTTCCACTCTGGTATGTGCATGGACTTGGTATGTGGACAGGGCTGCAACAGGATGTTCTGCTGAAGCAAGAACCTAATCCCCATCTCTATAAGCTACAAGACTTTTGGTTCCTCCCTGATAATTAATGTATGTGAAGGTTTGGAAGGCTTCTGTATAGTCTGAGTATAGTCCAAGTGTGTGAGCAGAGAGTTGCCCTGTGGGAAAAAAAAAACCTTGTGATAGTTCTAGCACCAACTTTTGAAAATTTAGGATCCACGTAAACTTCTGCAGGGTCTGAAAAGTCCAAAGGCTGTTGGAGCCTGCAACATTAGTTTTCTCAAAAGAAGGTCATCCAGACATCACTCTATAGGGCTGCCATGAAAGAAAAGCAAGGCACAAAGATAGGCTAGCACCTTGGTGATAACCCAATGTGCAATGGACAGTTCAAAGGGAAAGTCAACAAACCAGTAATATTGAGTGCCCACTAGTGTTGAGCGAACCCGGACTGTAAAGTTCGGGTCCGTACCGAACTTTGGGGTGTCCGGGACCCAGACCCGAACCCGGACTTTAAAAAAAAAGTCCGGGTCCGGGGTTCTGGTAATTTTACTAAAAGTTCTAAAAATTGCTGTAAAAAAGTCCAGGAAAGTCCTAGAGGTCTGCAAAAGGAAGGAAAATGGGGGTAAGGGTCGGACAAGTGCCCTACAAAGAAATGGGGACAGGGAAATAACTAAAAGCATTTTTAAAAAAAAATCAAAAATGGAGGTGGATGTGGACCATCTTCAAACTGTGTCTGAAAAGTATTAATTAACGGTAGAAGCCATATCACTGTTCTAAAATCATCTTCAAACTGTGTCAAAAAAGTATAAATAAGCCGGGAGAACCCATATCACTGTTCTACAATCATCTGGAAACTGTGTGTAACACTTTAACTAAAACCGGGAGAAACCATACTACAGTTCTGCAAGCATCTGGAAACTGTGTGTAACACTTTAACTAAAACTGGGAGAAACCATACTACTGTTCTGCAAGCATCTGGAAACTGTGTGTAACACTTTAACTAAAACCATGAGAAACCATACTACTGTTCTGCAAACATCTGGAAACTGTGTGTAACACTTTAACTAAAACCGGGAGAAACCATACTACTGTTCTGCAAGCATCTGGAAACTGTGTGTAACACTTTAACTAAA
>BLSH010431310.1:254229-277200 GCA_018402905.1 Glandirana rugosa
GAAGTCCCTACCGAGAGAGTATGAAGAATAAGACCCTCCTAGTAAACCACTGATACAGACTCAAAAACACTGTTTAAAGTCAGTACAATCCATTGTGGTAACGGAGGGTGGTAGGCCGGAGGTAACTGTAGTCTTTGTGGATAAACGTACAAGGGTAGAATAACCGTGGTTTTGTGAAGGACGCTGTCTTGGGCTTGAAACAGGGCCTGGGACTTGGGGTAACTTTAGTTACCCCTGGGCTTGAAAATCCGTGTTTTGACCGACATTTTTTCAGGACCTTTCAGGATCTCCAGACGTTTTCCTCACCCTTACCCCCATTTCCTTCCTTTTGCAGACCTCTAGGACTTTCCAGGACTTTTTTACAGCCAGTTTTGTGCCTAAAAGTTCGGGTCCCCATTGATTTCAATGGGGTTCAGGGTCCGGGACAAAGTTCGGGTTCTGTCGCAGGAAGTGTTTTGGTGCCAATAAGATGGGAACATGCAAATAGGTGTTTCTGATGTCAATGGAGGCCGGATGGTGGGAGGCAATGGTGTTACCTAACATGACTGAAATTTGTCACAAAAACTCAGACATAGTCACCAAATGATCCTCCCAGAATAAGAAGTATGAGAGAGCCATCCCTGAAGGGATGAAGGTCGCACTCTGAGAAGTTGTGACTCGTGCAGAGAACAGTGTTCCAGGCTATCAGTGTCAGGTGCTTTTAGACAGTAGGCTGCAAGCCTTCCTGGATCTTTTAGTAGATCAAAAGCCAAAGGACCACTGCCCTTGCAGTATGCAATATGCAATGTGTAAATGAGGATTCCCACAAGGGGTAATTGCATGGACACCGCAGGAACAGGAATGATTTATCATAACTGTGACACACTCACTGTAAGGCACCTGCAAGAAAAACATATACTGGACCTTGAATGGAGCTGATTGAAACTGAAACAGAGATGCAGAGGAAGTGGGCTTTCACAATAGCATGTGTTGTGGCACTTACAAAGGGTAAGGTTACCACACTTACAAGGTGCCCGTGACAAATTTATGGTGCCAAAATGAGTGTTGCAACCTACGCATGTGTGTGCAACTTCATAGCGACAAAAAATATTCGTCAAAGCCTTCAGGCATGTGCAAGGCAAGTTGAAAATGTTTTTTTGGTGCTCCCATGGAGTGTATGTGAAACAATTTAAAGTGTAAAACACACAATGTAACCCTCAAAGGTGCAAAAGGAAAACACTCATCATTTGTCTCTAATTTAAGCTGGATGGAAAATAGATAAACACTGTCCTTTTTCTCTGGTGGTTGTTAGTTCCCTCCGCCTGTGGTCAGCTCATTGCTTTTTCTATTAGTGCATGCTGTAATTGCTCTACTGCCCCAAGGGAGTTATTCTTTTGTGAGTGAAATGTATTATTATTTATATATACAGGACTACCTCTGTTCTATGTATGCATATATATTATACATATACTTTGTATTTTCTAATACATTTTAAACATTTTATTTTTTCATTATATCCTTCCCCTCTGAGAGCTAACAGAAAACTATTTTTTTACTAGATGAGTATAACTATCTTTAGGCCTCATACACACGGGCGTTTTTTGACGCCGGCGTCTACTGACGTTTTTTTCTGCTCCCCATGTTAGTCAATGGCCACATAAAAAACGTCGGCGTTTTTGAGCTGTAGACGGCGTCGGCGTATCAGAGAACCCATGACCAGCGCGTTCCTTGGCTGCATCGACGTCAAAAAGCGCCGCAAAACGCCACGAGACGCCAACAGACGCCAACAAACGCCACCTAATATTGTACCGGCGTTTTCCGGCGTTTTTTGACGCCGACGGTTTTAGGTTGAAAAATAGCAGAGGAATGATTTTTTTAAAAAAAACGTCTATTGACGCCGACGCTCACTAGCGCTCAAAAACGCCAATGCATAACGCCGAAAAACGTTGACTTTTTTTCCTTGACGTCGGGCCCGACGTTTTGTTTATTATTTTATATACGCCCGTGTGTATGAGGCCTTAATATATATATTTTTTCAACACACACTTGACCACACCAATATTTTGTACTACGTGTTACAATACGTTTTAAAAGATTCCCAAAGATACCAAATTTCCTTTTACCTGTTAAAAAAAATATATATTTTTAGATCAAGTACTATTATAGTTTTTATTTTAAATCCATCATATTTCACCTTGGGTGTTGAATAAAATATGATTTGTAGTGAAGCTGGCTGCCCAGGTATTTTACAGCTACATAGATTTTGTGCTGTGTCTTTGAAATGCAGACCCGCATCGTTCAGCTGGCAGGCATTTCTCAACATTTGTCTCTATATTTAGCTGGATGGAAAATAGATAAATACTGTGTATTATAGCAAAATATTTGTAAGTAAGTATGATTTTTATCTATTTGCAATATTTATGTTAGTAAATATTGTGATGCAGACAAAATTAGAAATCTTAAGCTACCAGCTTTTATATAAGCTTATACATTGTAGGTACTCATAGCACCTATTGATATTTTGTCCTATCTTAATAACCACCTCACCCTATCCCCACCAGCCATTGTGGGAAACTAGCTGCTAGGCAGAGTGGTTATTCTGACAGGAAGTTAAAAAAAAGCCTTTTATTTTGACCTTGGTGTGTGTGCCCAGGCATGCATAGGGCCACTTCTCCTGCTGTCATTAGACAAAAGACACAGAGATGATTGGCCAATCACAGCAGTCACAAATATAAACAGTAGTACTGTTTACATTTGAGAGCCCGCCCATTCCTCCCACAATGAGGAAGGAAGATTTAAAGTGACGTTCCGATCGAAATATGACTTTTAAGATAAAAATACCCCTAGAATACTCATGCCTTGTGCAATGTAACAAAGGTATGTAAACGATGCCCAGTTTTCTATTTGTGCAGCATCGTTTTCTTACTTTGTGAAGTTCTTGCACAGCGCGGCCATCTCCGGTGTGGGCATCTGAAGCCACAGTGTCCTTCCTGGATTCCGTGCATGCTGGCTACCCAGCGTGCACCTGCCAATCTCGCGCATGTGCAGTGCGGTGCAATCTCGGTCATCTTGCCATAGATGCCATTGTTAAGACCCCTTTCACACTGGGTCTTTTTTCAGGCACTTCGGTGCTAAAAATAGTGCCTGTACAGCACCTGAAACCCACCCCCCATTCTCCCCAGTGTGAAAGCCTGAGTGCTTTCAAACTGGGGTGGTGCGCTTGCAGGACAAAAAAAAAAGTCCTGCAAGCATCATATTTGGGGTGGTGTGCTGAGTGGTGTATACACCACCCCTCCACCGCCCCCTCCATTGTAATCAATGGGCGGGGCTTCGGAAGCGGCTGAACACCGCCTCGGTGGCGCCGTGCGGTGGCAATTTTAACCCCTTGTTAACCCCCTCTTGGGGGTTAAAAGTGCCCCGCTCCCCCCTGCATAGTGGCGTCATAGTGCCGCTATAATAGCAATAAAGCTCCGCTAAAACTAGCGGCGCTTTACTGCTACCGCCTCCCGGCCCCCGCTGTGTAGTACTGTACTGTAAATGTTACAGGACAAGTGCCATGCCAAGCTGTCCAAGATTTTCCATAGACACCAATGTTAAATGTTACTGGGGCCGCACCATGCCAAGCTGACCCAGGATTTTCCATAGACACCAATGCTTAATGTAACGGGAGCAGTGTCATGCCAAGCCTACCAAGAACTCCCAGGAGCCAATGCAAAACCGAAAATGATGTACAGCGCTGTGGCCCCTAAGGCTAAGTTGACACTACTGTGATTTGGATGTGGACTCCCCGCATAGCAGGAGATTTTTGACTGGCTCTCTATGGAGCCGGTTCACATATGTTCACTGCGGCTCTAGTGTGAATTTGCACAGGAGCCCTGTGCGTCTTTTGGTCCATTTCAGGGAATTCAGCCAAAAATTCTGGCTGAAATCGGACCTGGAACGGTGAACCAGGACGCACCAGACCCCTGCTGGGAGTCGCATGCGGTGTGAGCCCAGCTTTAAATTCTTCAGGCTGCAGCAGAGAAGGCTGTAATTTAAGAAAAGTGTGTGTGTGTGTGTGTGGGGGGGGGGGGGTATTTTCAGAGGGATGTACAATGTAAACAACAACCAGTGGGAGTGAAATTGTCTTTTTTTTTTTTTAAATGCTGCTGACTATCCATGTTGTGTGTTTGTTTTAGGGTTTTTACATTGCCACTAATCGCTAATGATGGATGGGGTTATTGATTCTATAATGCCACTAGCCAATGATTGTGGGATTGTTTTGGGATGTTTTAAACTGCCACTGACCATTAATAACTGTGGGATTATTTAGGGTGGTTTAACTACCTTAGCTCTGGAAGGTTTTACCCCTTTCCTGACCAGGTCATTTTTTGCGATATGGCACTGCATTGCTTTAACTGACAATTGCGCGGGCATGCGACACTGTACCCAAATAAGATTGATGTCCTTTTTCCCCACAATTAGAGCTTTCTTTTCATGGTATTTGATCACCTCTGTGTTTGTTATTTTTTGCGATATAAACAAAAAAAAGACCAACAATTTTGAGAGAAAAAAACAATATTTTTTACTTTCTGCTGTAAAACACATCTAATAAAACATTTTTTAAAAATCAAATTTCTTCATCAATTTAGGCCAATACTGTTATGCTACATGTTTTTTGGTAAAAAATCTCAATAAGCATTTATTGAATGGTTTGCGCAAAAGTTATAGCGTCTACAAACTGTGGGATAGATTTATGGACTTTTTCGTTTTTTGCTGCGACCCCGAAGTCATGTGACTTGCTTGTGACTTCCTTGCAAATTTGTGATTTAACATTGCAGTCTATAGCACTCAAGTTGCACCAAGGTAGTGAAAAGTAGTGCAGGAAATGAATGTGTCTCATGATACGTTGCAGCAGTGGGTATAAATACAGCGGTTCTAGCAGCTGCTACTTTAGAAAAAGGCTGCCTGACTCAGTGTTTATCATCACTGTTCTGATTGAAATAGAGATATACAAATTAACATTGGGCTCCATTCACAAAAGCAGATCGCATGCGGTATTTAGGCATTTTCCCACATACCGCATGCGATCCTGAATATCTCAATTCACTATTGCTTTATGCGGTATTTACCGCGTAAAACAAAAACGCTCAGTAAATACCACATTGCACAGGAGTTAAAGTCAATTCACAAAAGGAAAAAAAAAATGCGTTAATAAGTAGTGGTCCCGGCAGGCGATATTTAAGGAACTGGCAGCCTCCAGCATCCTTAACAACCAGTGAACAACATGGTCGTTAAGGAGCAGGTGGCTGCCGCATCCTTAACAACTGATTAGTCATCAGCTGTCAGCAGGGTTTGCCACTGACAGCTGAATGTAAAAAAAAGAATTGCCAACCGTGATTCCAATCCATACTAGGCCCTTTGCGTTTGATATGGATTTTGAGAAGAACCCCCACACCAACATTTTTTAAAAATGGCATATGGTCCCCCAAAATCCATACCAGACGATTATCTGAGCATGCAACCCAGCAGGTCAGGAAAGGGGGGTTGAGTGGGCAGCCCTCTCCTCCTGAACCATACCAGGCCACATGCCCTCAACATGGGGGGGTACTTTGGGGCAGGGGGGTTCTGCCCTCCCCCAAAGCACCTTGTCTCCAAAAAGCTTAACAATGGTTTACAGATTGCATTAGTCCAGATAGCTGGTGACTGTGAATCTTCCTCCACCAACACCTGTCACGCAGCCTACTCACCAGATTTATATGACACCCATTACAGGTAGTCATATATGCAGGATAACATAAAATGCTTCAACAATTCAGCTGGAGAAATCCTAAGAGATTCAGATCATGCCGTCAGATCTCCAGACATCAGTGGGGTGATAAAAGGAAAGAAACAGCCTCCCATGGTGAAGTATGTCCTAGTTTTATTTAAAAAGTGTATAAAAAATGTCACTTACAGCAATCAATGTTAAAAACAAAAAAGTGGAAACAGGGACGCCATTTGCGCTACTGATGGGTATTCATAGATAGGCACTGATGGTCACTGATAGGTGTCACTGATAGGTGTCACTGATAGGTGGCACTGATAGGCGGCACTGATGGGCACTGATGAGTACTGATAGGCACTGGTAGGTGGCACAGATAAGTGACACTGATGAGGAGGTACTGGTGGGCACAGATTAGCAGCACTGTTGGGCACAGATTGGCAGCACTGATGGGCACAGATTGGCAGCACTGGTGGGCACTGTTGGGACTGCACTGATAATCAGAACACTGATAATCAGTGCCCTGATTATCAGTGTACATGTCCCTTTTACACAAACTGGTTATAGGCTCTCCTCTCCTCATGCTTTAAGCGTGAGGAAAGGTGTGACGAAAACCATCTTCTGTTTACATCTTGATCAGCTGTGATTGGACACAGCTAATAACATGGTAAAAAGACGCTGATTGGCTCTTTACCTCAATCTGTGATCAGCAGTGTCCAGAGGACACTGCCATCACAGAGCACACTGACTGCGTGCCTCAGCAGGCGCGCAGCGGGCACAATCTCCTTTTTTTACCACAGTAAATTACCGCGGGCTTTCACTGCTAAAATAATGCATGATTTCATAAACTAGCGTATGCGATATTTTAGTAACATTTTTAGTAGCGTAAAATAATACAAAAAAAATCTTTGAAAAATGTTGTGCGGTATCTTACCGCATACTCGGATGCAGTAAGATACCACTTTGTAAATGGAGCCCATTGTTACTTTTTTATCCACATATCAAAGAGATGAGCTTCCATCTGCCGATCTTGTTAGTCCAATGAACCCGAAAGGGAAAAAGAAAATCTCTCAATAAAATGTAACTCTATTTAACCCCTTATTAATCCTAGTTTAACTCCTTATTCTCCTTTATCCTTTATATATTATTTTCCTTTCTTTTAAACGTTAAACGTTTTTCATTTTTATTTATTTTTTATAGCATAACATTAACCACTTCAGCTCCGGAAGGATCTACCCCCTTAATGACCAGGCCATTTTTTGCTATACGGCACTGCTTTAGTTTAGCTGTGGCAATTGTGCAGTCGCGCAACGCTGTACCCAAATAAAATTTATGTCCCTTTTTTCTCCACAAATAGAGCTTTCCTTCGGTGGTATTTAATCACCTTTTTATTTTTTGCACTATAAAAAATAGAAGATAGTCAATTTTGAAAAAAAAAACAATATTTTTTATTTTCTGCTATAAAATGTTATGCATCTTAGAATTAATTTTATTTGGTGAACAATGTATTGTATCATACTATGTGAAAAGATGATTGTAAATTGTTGTTGTGAATATATGATAACAATGATTCTTGTATTAGAACTTGAAAGTACGGAACTACCCTTGAAGAAGCATTAACCTGCGAAACGTTGGCACAGTCTCCCATACTTAACGCTCATGTCCTTATGTATCGTTTCAATCAGTATATTTACTGTATTTTAACATGATGTTATCAATACATTTTCTATTTTTATAACCTACTTGGTTCCTTTGCTCACTATATCAAGACTGTCCTTAACCAGTTCCACACCGCGCAGTATATTTACTGCGGCGGTGTGGACGCTGGGCGGGAATCGCGTAAAAAGGCGGTGATCTGCAGGTGGCCGCTAGGGGGCGCGCACCCGCCACACTCTGGTGGGTTGTGCCCCTAGCTCGGGCGGACCCGATGTCCAGCGGCGAGCCGCGATGAGCGGCAACAGCCAAACAGCAGGGAACCGCCGATGTAAACATTGTGCTGCTGAAGGGAGGGGGAGGAGAGTGACGCTGTAGGCGGCTGCATCGCTGGAGCCTGGGACAGGTGAGTGTCCGATTATTAAAAGTCAACAGCTACACTTTTTGTAGCTGCTGACTTTTAATAGAGTGGAATTCTGCTATAAGTCTGACTGTATTTTGAGATCAAGATTTTTTTTTACACTGTTAGTGCTTATACAGTATCGCTTTTAAGCTATCGTCAACAGGATAATCATTTGTGGATAGCTTGCTTATTGTTGTGATCTGTGATTGACTAATCACATGGTATAGGAGGCTTCCTGTACCATGTGATTGTTTTGGGCCAATCACAGATCACAACAGTAAGCAAGCTGTTTATGAAAGGAAAGTTATACATGACAAGTTGCTAACATTGTTATCATATGATCGCTATGACCAATCAATCGATAACCTGGTTACTGATTACCTGTAACAGTAATACGCTGTGTCTGCTGGGCACAGTGGCCACAGGTGGAGCGCGCTGCCTGCTCCTAACCTGAAAGAGGACAGATCATGTATATATATATGACTGAACCTGCCCATGCCACCCCACTGCAGTATATCTGCAGGAGCAGGGCAGCAAGGGGTTAAGCACAATTATGTCCTGCCTGAATACAGTACTGATAACAGATTAAATAACAAAGTTGCTGCAGGGATTATAAAAAAGAATTCTAAAGGCCAGTGGCGGTTGGTGGTCCTTTTTTGAGGGGAGGCGGCAAACAATGCACCCACAGCAACCCCCCCAGTTGGTCAGGTCACCTGTACCCCCCCCGCGCACATCGGTTGAGTCAATCACACCCCCCATTGGTCGCTTGGTCGACCCCACACTTACCCCATCAAGTGGGCAGCACTTCCCTTCGACAGGTGGTGGCTTCTTGTGCATCTCCTCGCGGCGGCCGTGCGTCTCGTCACTCCTCCTCCTAGGCGGTCAGTAGGATTGCCTGTCCTTTCAGCCATTTGGGTGATGGGTCTCAGGACCCTCTTTCTGATTGGCTGGGAGGAGAATCAGTGTGACAATAGCGACTATTTATTCATTATTGTCACACAACTGGGTAGGCTCAGGACGCAGTACTCTGTGCCCAAGCCCACCCTTTTTTGAAGCCTATTAGAGCCTCTGGCTCTCATCACAAGCTTAAAAAAACACCCATTGGAATCCATGCCTCCCCCATGTAGATTAGGGGGCCGGACCCATGGATGGGGGGTCTGTGCCCGTGAACCCCTAATGGACAGGCCGTCATTGCTAAAGGCTCTATTAACTGACAGAATTACTCTCTTCCATCAGCATGATTAGACTGATAGGTATGAGCCCTGACCTCAAGCAGGAGACAGGGTAGCCTACAAGTCTCTTGACAGCCACTGACAGTGGGCTAATATTTCAGCTCTGAAAAAGACAAAATAAAAGCAAATAACAGCACACACACATATCTCTGTAAGGTAAGACTGCACTAAACATAACAGAAGAGATTCGGAGTCTCCCAAATTCTCATTCACTGATTAAGCCCATATTGAAGAATAATTAATTGTACTGAAAAATTTGATTTTAAACTAAAATCTTAATTTTGCAAATACCCACAATTGCCTGTTAACCACTGGAAATTTATAAAAGCTAAAAAAAGTAACATGAATGCAAGTAAAATATGAATAAATCTGGATTTGGTCAAACTTTACAAAACACCAAAAGATCTAGAAACCTCTTATTTATAATGGCTAGGGAAATAAAACAAGAGATGTAGTTCGTTATCCTGATTTATAAAAAAAAAAAAAAAAGGATTCTGGATTGTATATCCTTCAATACTGTATTACAGCAAAGTCTGAATTGAAACATTTTCATGTTAGTCTGATCACCAGTCTGTTTTGTGCCAGGACTCACTGGTTCATTATTGCATACATTTCGTCAGCACTCACAAGCGGCACAGTCTAAATAAATGTAACAAAGAATACAAGGTACCAATGGAAAAAACTGTTTGATCTGATGTTCAAAGAGTTTGTTAACAACCAGACAGTTAAAGCCATGCTGTCATGTGATGTACAACAGTAGCCCTGGCAAGCGGAATTATGAGCAAATATGACAAGAGTATAAAAAAATCTGTGCTACTTAATTTATTAAGATGTTTTATTAAGCTGTCTTGAAGCTGTCCAGTGTTGGCAGATTTAAAAAACATATGTCAGTGTTTTAAACTGAGAATATATACCATTGTTTAAACTGCATTACTGTGAAATAGTAATCAGCAAGTAAAAGATATGATATTTGGTATTTAAACAGTCTGGGATATCACTGGAAATACAAGTATGGACTAGGGATGGGCCGAACACGGCGAACAGGCAAAAAATTAGTTTGAACGCGCAAACCCTATTAAAATCAATGGGACTCGAACATGAAAAATCAGAAGTGCTCATTTTAAAGGTTTATATGCAAGTTATTACCATAAAAAGTGTATGGGGACCTGGGCCCTGCCCTAGGGGACATGTATCAATGCAAAACAAAGTTTTAACCACTTAACCACCAAGGGCGTCATATGAAGTCCTTGACTTTGAGTGGTGATATCTGAATGATGCCTGCACTGCCTGAAAGTGATAAAAGTGGTCTTAGCAGCGGATTCGCCGTGAGATCACTTTAATCAGCGGCAGGAGAGGTGCCCCCCCCCCTCCCGTTGCTTTCCCGTCATCTCCACCGCTTACCGGACCCACCGGCAGCGGCGGAGATGATCGGATCCTTCCCCCCCAGTGTCCGTGAGCCGAGTAACTCCATAATACGGCAGGGTGGAAATGACGTCACACATTGCTTCCGCCCAACAGTCTTAAAGGGCCCATTTTTTTGGGGGGGGGCTGTCATTTTTTTCAAATATTTTTTTTTTTTTTTTTGCATTTTAGTGTAAATATGAGATTTGAGGTCCTTTTGACCCCAGATCTCATATTTAGGAGGTCCTGGCATGCTTTTTTCTATTACAAGGAATGTTTACATTTCTTGTAATAGGACTAAAAGTGATCATTTTTTTTTTTTTAAAGAGCAGTGTAAAAATAAAAAGTCAAAAGCAAAATAAACAATTAAAAAAAAATTTAAAGCGCTCCGTCCTGCCGAGCTCGCGTGCAGAAGCAAACACATACGTAAGGCCCACCCACATATGAAAACGGTGTTCAAACCACACGTGAGGTATCGCCGTGTTCGTTAGCAATAATTTTAGTACTAGACCTTCTCTGTAACGCAAAACTGCTAACCTGTAGAATTTTTCAAACGTCGCCAATGGAGATTTTTAAGTTGCAAAGTTTGTTGACATTCCGCGAGCGGACGCAATTTTGAAGCATGACATGTTGGGTATCATTTTACTCGGCATAACATTATCTTTCATAATATGGGAAAAAAATGGCCTAGCTTTACTGTTTTCTTATTTTTTAACTAAAAAGCTGAATTTATTTAAAAAAAAAGCACGCTTGGAAGACCGCTACGCAAATACGGTGTGACATAAAGTTTTGGGGTTCTAAGTAATTTTACAGCAAAAAAAAATGTTTTTAACTTGTAAACACCGAACCCAAAAAACAGGCTCGGTTGAGAAGTGGTTAAAATCAATTGTTTTTTCAGGAGCAGTGCTTTTAATAATGGCTAAAGTGAAAAAATACAAATTAAATATTCCTTTAAATATCGTGCCTGTATGCCTGTAAGGTGGTGCATCTCTGTGATGTTTAGAACAGTGCCACTGCAAAATTACATTTGTAAAGGAAAAATTATTATTTAAAATCGCTCGCGGCTGTAATGTATTGCCGCTTCCTGGCAATATAGATAAAAAACACAGAAAAATCATTGCGTTGGGGGTTGGATTTTCAGGGGAGCCCATGACTATTTTTTTTTTTTAAATTGCGGTGGGGTCCCCCCAAAGTTTGTACCAGGCCCTTCAGGTCTGGTATGCATTTTAAGGGGAACCCCGCGCACCCAAATTTTTTTTTAAATGTATGGTTCCCCCCAAAGTCCATACCAGCCCTTCAGATCTGGTATGGATTTTAAGGGGAACGTGCCACATTTATAAAAAAAATGGTGTAGGGGTCCCCCCAAATCCAAACCAGACCCTTATCTGAGCATGCATATCTGAGCCCTGATATTGCAGGAGGGAGTGGGGATAAGGGAGGGCCCCCCCTCCGAACCATACCAGGCTCACACACTCACTGTGTTCCGGGGGGGCCTGGGAGCAGGTCCGGTGAACTCGATGTCCGCCGGTCACCCGCGATCACCCCCCCCCAGAGCGACAGAATGGAGGGCCGTGTATGTAAACACGGATCTCCGTTCTGACAGAGGGGAAAGGGATGTGATCACAGGCTTCCTGTATATGGGAGCCGTGATCGCTCCCCTCTCCCTGCCAGCCCAGCCCCCTTGCAGTTAGAACACACTGAGGGAACACAGTTAACCCTTAGAGCGCCCCCTCGAGGTTAACCCCATTCACTGCCAATGGCATTTACACAGTAAACAGTGCATTTTCATAGCACTGATCGCTGTATAAATGCCATTGTTCCCAAAAGAGTGTCAAAATGGTTCGACATGTCCGCTGCAATATCGCAGTCCTGATAAAAATTGCAGATCGCCGCCATTACTAGTAAAAAAATAAATAAATAAAAAACCCCAGAAATGAATTCTCATCATTCATAAACCCGGCAACTTTTGCTCAAACCAATCAATAAACGCCAATTGCGATTTTTTTTTACCAAAAATATGAGGAAGTATATAAATTGGCCAAAAACTATGAAAAAAAATGTTTTTTTTTTTTTTTTTGGATAAGTATTTTATCAAAAAGTAAGAAATATTGTTTTTTTTTTTTTGCAAAATTGTAGCTCTTCTTTTGTTTATAGCGGTGATCAGAAATGACGGAGAGGTGATCAAATACCACCAAATGAAAGCTCTATTTGTGGGAAAAAAAGCAAATTTCAGTTGGGTACAATGTCACACAACCACGCAATTGTCAGTTAAACAACGCAGTGCTGAATCGCAAAAAGTGCTCTGGTCCTAAACTGGGAAATCCTTCCAGGGCTGAAGTGGTTAAAAATTTCTACAGATTACCAGTTTTGAATGACAAGAGGTCTAGTGCTAGAATTATTGCTCCTTCTCTAACGATGGCAGCGATACCTCACATGTGTGGTTTGAACACCATTTTAATATGCGGTCGGGACTTACCTATGTGTTCTCTTCTGCGGGCAAACTCAGCGGAACCGGACACTTTACATTTTTTTAATTTTTTTTCAAATTTATTTTTTATTTTACTTGTTATTTTTTATTTTTACACTGTCCATTTAAAAAAAAAATAGGGTCACTTTTATTCCAATTACAAGGAATGTAAATATTCCTTGTAATATAAGAAAGCATGACAGGGCCTCTTAAATATGAGATCCGGGGTCAAAAAGACTTCACATCTCATATTTACACTAGAATGCAATAAAAAATAGCTTCAAAATTGCACCCGCTCGTGGAATGGCGACAAACTTTGGCACTTAAAAATGTCCATTGGCAAAGTTTAAACATTTCTACATGTTACCAGTTTTGAGTTACAGAGGAGATCTAGTGCTAGAATTATTGCTCTCACTCTAACAATCGCAGTCCTACATATGCATTCGCTTCTGCGTGCAAGCTTGGAGTGTAGGGGCGCTTTAATTTTATTTTTCTTATTTATTTTAATTGTTGTTTTTTTATTTTAACACTGTCCATTAAAAAAATAGTGTCACTTTTATTCCTATTATAAGGAATGTAAACATTCCTTGTAATAGAAAAAAACATGACCGGACCTCTTAAATATGAGATCTGGGGCCAAGAATACCTCAGATCTCATATTTACACTAAAATGCAATAAAAAAAAAAAAGAAAAAATGACACTTGCAAAGAAAAAAAATTGTCTCCTTTTTATATATATATATAAAGTATCTCACAAAAGTGAGTACACCCCTCACATTTTCGTAAATATTTTATTATATCTTTTCATGTGACAATACTGAAGAAATTGCACTTTGCTACAATGTAAAGTAGTGAGTGTACAGCTTGTATAACAGTGTAAATTTGCTCTCCCCTCAAAATAACTCAACACACAGCCATTAATGTCTAAACCGCTGGCAACAAAAGTGAGTACACCCCCTAAGGGAAAATGTCCAAATTGGGCTCAATAATAATATATATAAAAAACCAGAAGTGAAGGTGAAAGGTAGACTTGGTTTCAGCCTTGTCTACCCAATGTAGTGAACACACCTAATACACGTAATAATGTGTCCATTAGTGTAAACATAAATATTGAGTCCATATCAAAAAATCCATATAAAAAAGATCCATATAAAAAATGATGATGAGAGTTCATATGTCCTTCACCATATGCAACACCCAATAAAGTGACTTGTGCTTCCACTAGGTCAGCATGCACTGTGCTCCTTCACCAATAATAATGGGTACTCTTACCAGATGTAAGAAGTATGTACGCATAGGGAGTAAATATCCAAGGCAGTCGAGTGGACGTCCACGTCAGCACCTCAACCGTCCCGTCCTAGTGTCCGGCCACACTTCAAGGCTATGTACTTCACAGGTAGGTCTCACGATGTGGGCGAAGGCATCAACCAAACTCACAGAGTACCTGGTTTATTTATTAACCGCTTGCCGACCGCTGGTTGGCAATTGACGGCGACAGAGTGGCTCTATTGCGCAAATCGCCGTCATATGACGGCGGCTGCGGGATCGAGCCTAGTGGGCACGAGCACCGCCGGAGGCGCGCCCGCGCGCTCACTGTGTTCGGGGAGGGCCAGGGAGCGGGTGCGGCGGAGTCGATCTCCGCCGGCCACTCGCGATGCCCCCCGGAGTGAAAGAACGGAGGTCCATGTAAGTAAACATGGACCTCCGTTCTGTGAGGGGGGAAGGGCTGTGATCACAGCCTTCCCCTACATGGAGGCTGTGACCACTTCCCTTCCCCAGCTAGGGCAGTCCCCACACAGTAAGAACACGCCCAGGGAACACAGTTAACCCTTAGAGCGCCCCCTGCAGGTTAACCCCTTCACTACCAATGGCATTTACACAGTAATCAGTGCATTTTTATAGCACTGATCGCTGTATAAATGCCAATGGTCCCAAAAAAGTGTCAAAATGTTCCAACATGTCCGCTGAAATATTGCAGTTCCGCTAAAAATCGCAGATCGCCGCCATTACTAGTAAAAAATAAAAAAAAAATAAAAACCCCAGAAATTAATTCTCATCATCCGTAAACGCGACCACTTTTGCGCAAACCAATCAATAAACGCCGATTGCAATTTTTTTTATCACAAATATGAGGAAGAATATAAATTGGCCAAAACCGATGAAAAAAAATGTTTTTTTATATATTTTTTTGGATTTGTATTTTAGCAAAAAGTAAGAAATTTGTTTTTTTTTTGCAAAATTGTCGCTCTTCTTTTGTTTATAGCGGTGATCAGAAATGACGCAGCGGTGATCAAATACCACCAAAAGAAAGCTCTGTTTATGGGAAAAAAAGGACGCAAATTTCGTTTGGGTACAACGTCGCCCGACCGCGCAATTTTCAGTTAAAGCGACGCAGTGCCGAATCGCAAAAAGGGCTCCGGTCCTAAAGCTGGAAATCCTACCGGGGCTGAAGTGTTTAAAATATGAACTTGATCATAAATATAGTTACTGACCTGTTGATAAATGGTTGTGGTAGTACTGTGGTTCTGATATGCTCAGCTCTCCTGTGGCTTTGATATCTGCCGTAGGGCTGGGAGCGATCTCACCTGAACCACAACAGCTGCATGAACGTCAAAAACTTTTTTTTATATATTTTACTTTTTTTTATATATATATGGTTCACTTCTGTATATATTATTCATTTAGCGCTGCACTTTATTATTGACTATAGTTTATGCAATTTGGGAAATTTGTAGTGCTGGCAGCTTGATTTCATATTTTTTTCTGTACTGGTAGCGCAATAGTATTTCTATTATATATATATATATATAGATAGATAGATATGATAAAATATTTACAACATTGTGAGGGGTGTACTCACTTTTGTGAGATACTGTATATATATATAAATATATATATATATATATATATATAAAAGGTACATATATACTCTATATACTATACACTGAATGAGCTGTATATAGTCTACACTAAAGGCAGCGTATTATATATATATATATATATATATATACACTATAAAAGGTACATATATATTCTTACACTCCCTGAATTGACTCTATATACTATACACTGAATGAGCTGTATATGGTCTACACTGAATGAAGTGTAATATATATATATATATATATATTAGGCTGTATATATAAATATATACATTCTTACACTGCCTGCACTGCCTGTATATAGTTTACACTGCCTGCACTAACTGTATACAGATCGCAGTATCTACTTAGTATTTCTCTCTACATTGAACTGCTTACATGCCACTAGCTAAACTAGCTCTCTCCACGTTACACACACACTACATAGAGCCGCTGTACAAGCGGCTTTTTATAGTGTGGGCGTGGACTGAAACCCCTGATGCATGATTGTCCAAAGGCACCCTGCCTTTGGCCAATCATGGCTCTCACAGCAGAGCGTGATGTGATTGGCCAAAGCATGCAGGTCATGTGCATGGTTTGGCCAATCAGTGGACGGAATTTCCCCACGATTTTACTGCACTATGGGGCACTTGAATTTCCCTATAATGTTCGGGATTCACCGAACAGGCAAACCCCCGATGTTTGAGTCAAACATGTGTTCGACTCGAACTGGGGGTACCTTCCCTAGTATGGACTAATTAGAATGGTCTGCTTGCATGATGAACACAGGCTACTTACATTTTCAGGATAAATAGAGATATCATTATTTACATGTCTGTATATATCGCTATATATAGAGAGAGAGCTTATTATTGGTTGGCTTTATCTGGATTTTTTTAAAATACCTATATACAGACTTGCCTATCATTAGCTTTTGCTCTCTAGTGCAGTGGTCTGCAAACTTCGGCCCTTTGCTTGCTTTTACCTGGCCCTTGGAGCACTATTTCATCCACTGATACCAACAACAGGGCATAATTCCCCTCCACTGATGCCAATGAAGGGGCATAATTTCTTCCAATGACACCAAGGATAGGGCACACTTTCTCCCAATGACACCAATGATGGGGCACAATTCCTCCCACTGACACCAATGATAGGGCACATTTACTCCCACTGAAACAAGCGATTGTGTATTATCTTTTCCCACTGACGTCAGTACTAGAGTTGATCGAACCTCTGGAAGTTCGGGTTCTGCTGGTTCGGCCGAACTTCGGGACAAAGTCCGGTTTCGGGTCCGGACTGGACCCGACCTTTGACACGGACCCCGAACCCCATTGAAATCAATAGGGACCCGAACTTTTAGGCACAAAAGTGGCTGTAGCAAATTCCTGGAAAGTCCTAGAGGTCTGCAAAAGGAATGAAAATGGGGGTAAGGGTCGGACAAGTGCCCTACAAAGAAATGGTGATAGGGAAATTACTTAAAATAATAAAAAGAAAAAAATCACATAAAAAAATCAAAAATGGAGGTGGATGTGGACCATCTTCAAAGTGTGTGGGAAAAGCCTATTTCAGCCGCAGGGAGCCATATTAGTGTTGTAAAATCATCTTCAAACTGTGTGTGAAAAGTCTATTTCAGCCGAAGGGAGCCATATCAGTGTTGTAAAATCATCTTCAAACTGTGTGAGAAAAGTCTATTTCAGCCGGAGGGAGCCATATCAGTGTTGTAAAATTATCTTCAAACTGTGTGAGAAAAGTCTATTTCATCCGGAGGGAGCCATATCAGTGTTGTAAAATCATCTTCAAACTGTGTGTGAAGTCTATTTCAGCCAGAGGGAGCCATATCAGTGTTGTAAAATCATCTTCAAACTGTGTGTGAAAAGTCTATTTCAGCCGGAGGGAGCCATATCAGTGTTGTAAAATCATCTTCAAACTGTGTGTGAAAAGTCTATTTCAGCCAGAGGGAACCATATCAGTGTTCTAAAATCATCTTCAAACTGTGTGTGAAAAGTTTATTTCAGCCGGAGGGAGCCATATCAGTGTTCTAAAATCATCATCATCAAACTGTGTGTGAAAAGTCTATTTCAGCCAGAGGGAGCCATATCAGTGTTCTAAAATCATCTTAGATGGCTTCTAGGGAAAAGCTGCTTTTTTTTTGGCAGCTTTTCAACACGTGGAATAAAATACCAGAACCCCGGACCCGAACCCGGACTTTTTTTGAAAAGTCTGGGTTCGGGTCCGGGTCCCGGACACCCAAAAGTTTGGTACGGACCCGAACTTTACAGTCAGGACCTTTTCTACTCACAGTGGTGACATTTAGGCCTCCTAGAGTCTTACGGACAGTAAACTGGCCCTTTGTTTAGAAAATTTGGAGACCCCTGCTCTAGTGAATAAGTAATGTAATCACACTCCTTCTTTCCCTTTCCCAATTAGGGACATACACAACTTTTTTTCAGTTACAGTACAGAAACTCACATTACAATTAATGAACCATGCATACTGTGACATGATGGCATATATAAACCATTAACAAAGGTAAAAGAGCAGATGTATGCAACACCTTTCCAGAGAAAGATCAAATGATCTTAAATTTACTTCATTTATACCATATGTATTTTGTAAACTAGGATAAAAGTAAAACTTTCTTTTAAACTGAATCTGTGGCCAAGCTATAGACATTTGCATTTTAAAGCTAAACTCCAGACAGGTATATAACAGGCCCTGTAATCATTAGGGGCTAGTTTACACTTACTTCGGCTTCAACGCTCATTAAATCTCAAACAGCTTCAACAAGCTTTTATGATGTGTTTTTGACGCTTCTGCTGTGCTTCGAAGAGGCTTCAGTGAGGCTTCAACAAGGCTTCAATGAGACTTCAGTGATGCTTTTTTTGAAGCTTTGTTGATGCTTGGCCGATGCCCTGTGTGTTTGTTGATATCTCACAACTGCAATTTTTCCAAAACAAAGCGAAGCTAAAGCTGGATTAAAGCCTCTGAAAAGCCGCAGGTGCTTCAAGCAAGCTTCAAACAAGTTTTGTCATAGGAGGCGTTGAAGAGGCTGTGAAGCATGGCTAAAGCTGCATGGAGTATAATTTTTGATGTGAAGCTGAAACGAAGCAAAGCCAATGCAAGGTGTAAACAGGACTGTGAGTTAACCATTTTATTTTGTGGCATGGGCTTTGACCGGCGTTAACAGAGCTTTAACAAAGCCTGCCTGACGCCTTGTTTTGAAGCCAGTGCAAACGAGCCCTAATACATTATTCAATGCAAGCAGTTTAAATACCTGAATTTTTCTTGGTATCAGCATCTTACAGTCTAGTGTGCTATCTGTACATAAAGAAGCCAATCAGATATGTTGCAAAGCGCTTGCTGATAGGAAGCAGAGTTCCAGTGGAATAATCTCATCAGTGACCTACTAATTTTTTGAAGTATAACTAAAGGCAAAACTTATTTTTTGGTTTTGGAAAGAATGGAGATGGATTACAGCACCTATCAGTTTTAATTGCTGTCTGTGTCCCTGTTAAGGAGAAACACCCTCCCTATTTGTTATGTTTACCATTATCATTGAAAGTGAAAGTATCCCACATTTTGGGTTGTCCCCAGAAAAGTAATAGAGGGGGAAATCTTCCAATGGGAACACTACTGTAATTCTGGCGACCTGGGGTCCCCAATAGATTCCCCTAATTTGCAGGGATTTCCTCTTTTTCTTTTAGCTATGGGACAGAAAGTGAAGGTAAATATCCCCAATGGGATACAGATGGAAAAGATAAACCTTAGAAGGGTTATAACCCTCCTTTACTCTATCCAAAATGAAATCCATATATGTTTTTGAAGCGTTTCTGGTGCATTTTCTGGTTGGCATGCACCTGTGAAACATGGACATGTGACTCAAAAACCATCTGCAGTGCGTTTTTTAATGCATTTTTAACACATTTTCTATTTCAATGGGGAGCTACGTTTTTAGTGGTTTTAAAAAGTGCATCAAAGATGCAGCATCCAGGATTTAAAGGGAAATATTTTATTGTATTTCCTTGCAAGTTTAGCAAGGTAAAAATGCATCAGTGGAAAAGGGCTCTAACAAACAGTATATGAACTGTAAAATTGGTTCTCACTGACCTCCTATAGATGCAGGCAAGCTAGAGCAGCTCATCTATGATTCCTATTGAACCAAATTGTGATGTAACTGTACTGTCTGCCTTCATTTTTGTAAAGCGCTGCGCAAACTGCTGGCGCTATATAAATTCTGTATAATAATAATAATCTTCATGGTTTATAGCAAAAGCGCTGTTATCCAAGTCATTTCTTTGACTGCATAGCCCACCTTGCCCCTACCTTTCAGCAATGACTCGGCAGCTTTCCAACCTTCTAGACTATTGTAAACAAACAGCAGGCACACTGAGAGGGGGAAGCAGAGTCAATATTAATAGTCATTGAGCTTAAAAAATCCAATGAAGTTGTTTTCACTTCAATCAATTACTCAATCAGTCAACCAATAAATCAATTAATCGGTCATGTGCTTGCAAAATTCCTGTTTATTTTATTATTATTTTTTTTTTTTTAATTTCTTTTGCATTTGGTTAGGTGTTCAAACTGAACAGGGGTTCACCATTTTTAATGCATTGTTTTTTCAACAACAGAACATACACTTTTCAAATTCAATATTCTCTTTTGCTAAGTAATTATTCTTTAGTCCCTTAGTAATTCAACATCACTGTCTGTAGTTTTAACATGGATATTTTTTCTACAAAATAGATACTGTAAATAAAATAATTGTTTCTAGTTCCATGCACCACTAAATACACATACTATGACAAATATCTTTACTACAGTATAGTTTACAATATACATCTCTATGCTTTAAAAAAATTAGAAGCACTATTAATGATAACAGATTTACCAATATGCACAACTTAAAGCAGATCTTGCACTAAATTGCAAGACCCACTCATTTACCCAAAGGCCCCTCTCCCTAACCCAAACGCTGCATAAAAGTGATGCCTGTGGTTAAAAAAAGTTAAATAGTATAATTACCTTACTCCTGACTTTCTCCCGCAGCACCAAGAAAGGGTGATGTCACCATCCTTCCAACAAGAATGCCTTGTATTCTGCGAACCATTCTCAAAACACAAATGTGTTTACACATGTGGCAGAGGAAGAGGGGGACATATAAATGACACCAGAATAAGGTGCAACAGTCCAAAAGTAGAGAGAAAGCTGTACTACCTGGCATGAACAAAAGTGTGAATTTTATAGTAAAGAGCAGCAACGTGGAATTAATCTCAGCAGGGTTACAATAAATGTTTCCTTGTAGAAAAAATAGTACTTTCCAACATTAGCAATTCTTACCACCAATTCTGGCCTGTTACTATTACAAGCTCTTGCTGCCTCTGCTGGACTGGTAATATTACCAGCTCCTGCCACCTTTGCTGGACTGTCATCATTACTAGCTCCTACCGCCATTACCAGTTACTGCCACCTCTGCTGAACTGCCTGCATTACCAGCTCCTTCCACCATTACTAATTCCTTCCACCTCTGCTGGCCTGCCACCATTACCAGCTCCTGCCACTTCTCCTGACCTGCTGCTGCCTCCATTACCAAATCCTGCTCCCTCTGCTTGCCTGTCACCATTACCAAATCCTGCAAACACTACTGCCCTTCACTATTATCAGCTCCTGCCACCTCTGCTGGCATGCCACTATTACCAGCTCCCACCACCTCTGTTGGCCTGCCTTCTTTGCCAGCTTCTGCCACCTCTCCTGGCCTGTAACTCTTACCAGCTCCTTTCATCATTACCAGCTTCTTTCATCCCTGCTGGCTTTCCACCATTATCAGGTCCTGCCATTTCACCTAGCTTGCTGTTTCCAGGATTACCAGTGCCTGCCATCTCTCCTGGCCTGCCACTATTACCAGTTCCTTTCACCTCTGCTGGTATGTCATCATTACCAGATTTCTCACCCTATTCTGGTGCTCTGGCATTGTGAACGATTTACACATAATGTTTCTGCAGCTGGGCTTCAGTTAAAAAATGTGTAAGGTTTGCTGCAGAATAAATCCTGTGGTGCACCTCAGAGTTTGTAGCATATTCCAGTGCTCAGGCTCTGTAAAGGTGGCCACATAATATCCCTGCAGCAGCTCTCCAGCTGCAAAATTTCTAATGGTGAATCCTGTTCTTTGCCTTATATTTTTCAGCCTATGCCAGTGCTCCTACACGCAAACATAATTTAGGCAATTGTTTTTCTTAAATAATACACTCAAATGTTTATTTAAATATAAAACCAGCCATGTCTCTCCATTTTACATTGTGACCTAATCAGGCTGCTTACATACTGTTCAATAATGTACGATATTTGTGGGTATTGTCTCTGGAATAATACTCTCTAATTTTTGTTTCGTGATAAAATCTTCCTCATCTCTCCCTCTTATGTTGTAGCCTAATCAAGTTGCTTACATACTGTACAATATTTGTTAGCAAAATCATTAAAAGAGTAAAAATAGCTCTAGACAGCCAAACATTTTGCTTTCTAAAGTTACTGTAGTTGCACACTTTTAATGATTTTGGTAAAATATTTTATTTGATATCTTTTCTCCGATATACCAAGAGCTGCTGCATTGCCTTATGCTTCAGTCCAGTTGATGAAGACACTGTGGTGTACTGAAGAATGTTATTTTTGTATATTTGAACAATATTTGTGGCTATGTTCTCTGAAATAATACACTTGTGTTTATATTGCGGCCTAATCAAGTTGCTCATAGACTCTCCAGCTACTAAACTTTATGTGTAGCTATTGACTCTGAAATAATATACTCTAATTTTTATTTCAGAATAAAACCTGCCTAAAGAAGCTGCTTACTAGAGTTGAGCGAACACCTGGAAGTTCGGGTTCTGCTGGTCCGTCCGAACTTCGTGACAAAGTCCGGGTCCGGGTCCGGACGGAACCCGAACGATCGCACGGACAACGAACCCCATTGAAATCAATGGGGACCCGAACTTTTAGGCACAAAAATGGCTGTAGGAAAGTCCTGGAAAGCCCCAGAGGGCTGCAAAAGGAAGTAAAATGGGGGTAAGGGTAGGGCAAGTGCCCTACAAAAAAATGGGGACAGGGAAATAACTGTAAATATTTTTAAAAAAATAAAAACATAAAAAAAGCAAAAATGGAGGTGAATGTGGATCATCTTCAAACTGTGTCTGAAAAGTATTAATTAACGGTAGAAGCCATATAACTGTTCTAAAATCATC
>BLSH010431310.1:289946-304830 GCA_018402905.1 Glandirana rugosa
TTAGAAGTATAAAATTCCCTACTCATTTGTTCTTCTTTGTTATCATATAAATTTTAAGATACACAGATTTTGATCTTTACAGTACTCATTTCCCATTCTGACTTTAACTTCATTTTTAACCAATTTTTTTGATAGTAAAAAAAATAGTTATTGATGAAGGGTTCGTAAGAGTATGAGGTGTATTATGAAGTGTATTACTGTAAATCCCTAATTTCGACTCAAGTTCGGTTTTCACAAAAACTAAACAAAATCCGTGTCACCTCTTTCCAATCTTGATCACAACTCGCTTGGGCCTGACATTGCAAGCCCAGGCATGGCTTGAAAGCCCACAGGCACCGTGCCTGGGAACCCGAACGATTTTTGAAATGTCCGGGTCCGGGTCCGTGCCACGGACACCCGAAAGTTCGGTACGGACCCGAACGTTACAGTCCGGGTTCGCTCAACACTAGTTCTAACCTTTCTCCACTGTGCCTAAAACAAATCAAAAACACTTTTGGCTTGAACTCAGCTTTAATCCCTAAATGTCATTATGTGAAGTATTATGTGGAGTATGAGAATGCTTGGGAAGTAGTTATTGATAAAAAAAATGATAGTTTTTTTAACCAATTTTTACTTCAATTTCAGTCTTACCCTTTACTCATGACATTTCTAGTTTTAGACACATAGAATTTTAAATATACTATTGTTTCTTCTTGTTTACTCATCCCTTAAAATATGAAGATTATTGTTTTCTGATTATATTATAGATGCACTACCTATGGTTTAGGAACCCATATAGATTCCCCAAGTCACACTTGTAAAAATTGGCATTATATTGGCCCCTATTACATAAAACACATTTTCCTGGCATTCCAAAAAATTGCAAATGATTTTCAAGACCCCAATATAAAGAGATTAACAACACTGTCTTATATCACATGTACAAACCTGTCAGCTTAATGACAACAGTGTTTGCTTAGGCAGTCAGTACATTGTAACATAATCAGCTCAGAAAGGTGAAAATGAATGGTTGTGCTTATTCAAGTGATAAATTTCCAGGTTGCTAAGTAACACCACAGCAAAGGCAAGTGTAATAACATATATAATACATTACAGAGGTTAAATTTAAACTATTTTTAAATCAGATCTATGTAGTATTTTAGAAAAACGTGTATGTAACAATGCTGGCATTCTAGACAACAAATTAGCATAAGTGGTATTTTATAAAAAGGTACTCGTCTGTAACAAGTAATGCGTTGTATATAGTTTCTACAGCTGCACTGAATTAAAGCATATATTAAGTACTGATGTACAACTGCAGGCATAATAGTTATATTACAAATACATTATTTAAGATTAACATCAGGCACTCTTACACTGAAATTCCAGTCATTATTTTACCACTGAAGCATATAATTCCTTCTTGGCATTTGTACTGTCTGCGAATTTCTTTAATGCTGTCAGTCGGCTATGTAACTAATAGTGCAAGAGTTCCCAAGGGATGTACTAACCACATTAAATTGTAATAAATTATTAACTACTGTAATTGTCCTGAAATTGTAAACACTGCTAATCAGTAGTTGCTGGAAATTTGAGATGTTTACGTGTTAGGATAGCAATGGTTTTCCAACACTAGGATGGATTTTTACAATGTCTGGAAGATGTTGTGAGATAAACAACAATGATACTCTATAAATATATATATATATATATATATATATATATATATATATATATATATATATTTTTGTTTTTTTTGTTTTTTTGTTTTTAAGGATAGAATTTTTTAGGCATTTATTTAAAGTAATATTCCATTCAGCATAGTATATGCAGTATACTATATATATGCAGCAAGCAGGTTCTTTGTGTGATGCAGTGTCTTATCTTCTTTAATTAATTGAGAGCCTCAGATATGCAATCTCTTTACTCCTTGACCTTTACCTTACAGTAGTCTTATGAGACTTAGGGCTGCCATAGACTTGACACGTTAGAATTAACTAGACTGAGTTATTTTGCAGGCAGCTGGATATTTGCCATTAAAGTATATGTAAAATCCCATGTACACTTGCATTTTTAAAGTATTTATTCACACGTCTTTAGTCTGCAGCTTTCATTACAATAATAACTGATATTCCTGCTATGAAGGTCCTTGTCCCGGCACGTCCTGTTATAGAGTGATAACAGAGTCTCCCAGCTATCCTCTCTTGTTGTCACCCTATGACGTAGGTTTCCAATAGAGAGTACAAGTGGCAATTTCAACACATATTAGCCAGACACGATCCATGATTGTCACCAACCATGAGAACACATACCAATTGGAGGAGATTTACTAAAATTGGGGCACACAAAATCTGGTGCAGCTGTGTATAGTAACCAATCATATTCTAATTGTTCATTTCAGCTTTGACAATAAAACCTAGAAGAAAAAGGTTTTGACTTTCCTAAGCCACATCCAAATTAGAATACAAAAATATGCAGGCTGGCTATCTAGAGCACAGCCTCAAAGGACCAGACTTTATAGGCTTGTATTTTATTCTTTAAACATCGGCAAAAATTGCCTTAAAAAGATCCAAATATTGACATGAAAAAATGCCCTACTGGGAATATCGGAAGTCTAAACATAGATAGCATATACAGCAGAATAGCAAATGTAGATGTAGAATCGGTGTGTTTCCAGTTGCTAGATCAACGTTTCACCAAATCCAGGCTTCCTCAGTGTTAGTAGGGCAACAATAAATATGGCGGATTATAGGACGGCTATTTAGCAAAGCCTGGTGGTGGGCACAGGGGCATCAAAGCCAACCATCAGCCAGTGGGACAACGCCATGGGCAGCATAGAGATGCAGAGATAGATATTGTAGTGCAGAAACAACAAGGCTGTAGGTACTAGTGGATCTCAAGCAAGTTATTAGATGATATAAACTCACCAGAAACTCAAATCAGTGTAAAGGGACAAGAGGTCAGCCAATGGTAAATGATGGTGTTTAGGGAATCAAGGAAAGAATGAATAAACTTAACACAAATAAATCACCAGGACCAGATGACTTACACCCGAGGGTCCTCAGAGAACTAACTCAGGTTATAGCCAGACCTTTGTTCCTAATCTTTGCAGACAGCATACTGACAGGATTGGTACCAGCTGATTGGAGAAAAGCAAATGTGGTGCCAATATTCAAAATAGGCCAGATACATATTCCTGGAAACTACAGGCCAGTCAGCCTAACATCAATAGTGGGTAAATTATTGGAGGGGATGATAAGGGACTATATACAAAAATTTACTGAGGAAAAAAATATCATTAGTAGTAATCAATATGGGCTTACAAAGGGTCGTACCTGCCAGACCAATCTGCTAACATTTAGTATATCTGGATTTTACAAAAGCATTCGATACAGGTCCCCATAAATGCTAAATTTACAAGCTGAGATCTGCAGGCATGGACCATAATGTTTGTGCTCAATGATAACATGTACTCAGACTGGTCTGGAGTGGGGTACCCCAAGGTTCTATCTTAGAACCAATTCTATTCAATTTATTCATAAATGATATAGAGGATGGGAAAATAGCTCAGTCTCAGTGTCATGAAACCACAGTAACATTCATGTCTTGTCTGTTGCGTACCTTTCTGCATGTGTCCAGTTAGAGGTCGTGCCTCCATCACCTGTGTGCTTTAGTAGCCCTCCTCAGCTGAGAACCACCCCAGGCCCTAATTAGGAACATTATATAACACCTGGCAGTGCAAGTCTGCAATGCCGATCAATGTTGCGTGTGTTTGGCTTTGTGTGTGGTTGTTCCTGTAGGATGCTCTGTGTCTATTTCCGGTTACCAATCTTTGGCGTGTTCTAACTTTCCCTACCTGCCTGATACCCCAATCTTTGGCTTGTTCTCTGTTTCTCCTGTCTGCTGGTGGCCCTGACCCTTTGCTAGGCCGCTGACTATCCTTTGCTGTTCTTGGGTTGCTGCTTCCTCTCTTCCACCTGTAGCCAGCTGAGAGTGAGCTAGGGGACCCTGACCTGGATCCAGTTGCAGCCAAATCCATCCTCACCACCAGAGGCTCTGGCGATTACCTACTGGCTCTTAGAGTCCGCATTCCAGCGTTGGTGCTCCAGGGGCCCCTCTTCCCGTAACAACCGGAAATCATTAGCAGCAGTCAGCTATACGTCTACAACCTTAGTGGTGTGCTTCGCAACCCTCAGTGCGGTTCACATCCCAGCGGTGCACACCTGTCACCTGACCCCAGGTGTTGTGACAGTTTGATCAACCATGGACCCAGCTGATGTGCCGCTACCTGCAGATTATCCGCTGCAGGGCATAGTCTGCAGACTGGAGACCCAGGAGTCTAATCAGACTCAGGTGATACGATTTCTACAGGATTTTGCATCCTGATTTGACCAGCTGCAGGCTTCCCTAGGACCTCCAGTCCAACAACCTCCACCACAGCCTGCAGCCATATCGGTTCCAGTCACACTCACAGCTGCTAACCCGTTGCAATTACCGGCTCCGTCCCGTTACTCTGGGGACTCTAAGGCCTACAGAGGGTATCTCAACCAGTGCACCATTCATTTTGAGCTCCAGCCTTAAAACTTTCCGTCTGATCGGGCTAAGGTGGCCTACATTGTATCTCTCCTGTCCTGGTGAAGCTTTAGCCTGGGCTGACCCTCTGTGGGAGAAGAGTGACCCAGTGGTTTATAGCCTGTCTAGGTTCTTGAAACTCTTTTGGAACCGGGCCGTGTCTCTTCAGCAGCTAGCACTCTTTTACGAGGTGTAAAAGAGTGCTAGCTGCTGAAGAGACACGGCCCTGTTCCAAAAGAGTTTCAAGAGTCTGCTGTGGGGCAGTATGCTCTTAATTTTTGGATTCTTTCTGACTGCTGAGCTGAACTGGAACAATGAGGCCTTAGAACCTTTTTACAGGGCCTCTTTGATCGAGTAATCTCCCTGTGTAACCAGATTGACATTCATTTCAGGAGAGGACCCTAGAAAGAAGACGCCAGCATTCCTTGGCCCCTAGTCAGCCTGAGCTCCCCTCTCTGCGATCCATGGAGCATCCCCTGCCAGCTGAGGAACCAATGCAGGTGGGCTGGACCAGGTTACCCCCTGAGGAGTGTGCTAAGCGCAGAACCTTGGGCCTGTGTCTCTACTGTGGGGGCAAGGGTTATTTTCGTGACACTTGCTCGCTGCGTCTGGGAAATGCTTGGGTCTAATACATCTGGAAGGTGGAGTATTGGATCCAGAAACCTCACCTTCACGTCTCTTGCTGTCAGTGTTCCTTCACACCGGCGCTTCTTCTCATTTGGTCCTGGCCTGCCTTGATTCTAGAGCTGCTGGCAACTTTATGGACTGGAGAACAGCTTCTTCTATGAAGCTTACTCTTTCACCTCTTGCCATGCCATTAGTGGTCTCAGTGATTAATGGTATGGTTCTTCCAGGGGGCCTATCCCCTTTCAGACCCTAAGATGTCAGTAGGAATACTCCACCAGGAGGAGATATCCTTTCTTGTCCTACCTAAAGCCTCAACCCCCTTAATATTGGGTCTTCCCTGGTTCTCCCTCCATTCTCCACATGTTGACTGGACTTGTTTGGGGTTCCTCCTTTTTTTCATTCTGTCTACTTAAGGTGGTCCCGAAGGAGAGACTTCCTGTTGCCACCACATCAGGTTCTTCTACCCTTCCCGCTGCATATAGTGATTTCTGGGATGTCTTCTGTAAGAAATCAGCTGAAATGCTTCCTCCTTACAGGTCCTTTGACTGTGCCATTGACCTTGTTCCAGGAGCAACTCTGCCCAGGGATCGTACTTATCTGCTGTCTATCCCTGAGACCCAGGCCATGTCAGAGTATGTCACTGAAAACGTAGAGAAAGGGTTCATTCGGAAGTCCTCGTCACCGGTGGGAGCAGGATTCTTTTTCGTTGCCAAAAAGGATGGCACCTTAAGACCTTGCATTGATTATCGAGGTTTAAACGCGGTGACAATCAAGAACCGATACCCCTTACCCCTAATTTCTGAGCTTTTCGACAGATTGAAAGGCACCTCCATCTTTACCAAGTTGGATCTCAGGGGTGCCTACAATCTGATCCGGATAAGGGAAGGTGGCGAATGGAAAACCGCGTTTAACACAAGAGACGGGCATTATGAATACCTGGTTATGCCCTTTGGGCTGTGTAATGCCCCAGCTGTATTTCAAAACTCCGTCAATGAGGTCTTCAGGGATTTGCTGTATCAATTTGTGGTCATCTATCTGGATGACATTCTAATCTTTTCGGAAAATCTGTTTGTCCACAGAAACCATGTCGGGGTTGTACTCCAGCGCCTTAGGGATTATAACCTGTATGCCAAGCTAGAGAAATGTTCTTTTGAATGTTCTGAGGTCCTTTTATTAAGAACTACACTTCTATTGCTACGCCTATTATTGCCTTGACTAAGAAAGGTTCTAATGCCAAGGAATGGCCTCCTGAAGCTGTCGCTGCGTTCCACGATCTGAAACAAACCTTTGTTTCTGGTCCTCACTTGAGGAGACCTAATCCTGGGGACCCATTTTTTATTGAAGTGGACACTTCCTCTACTGGAACAGGAGCGGTGCTTCTTCAATTATCTGAGCATAAACAACAACCATATGCGTTTTTCTCCAAAAATGTTTATTAGGCAGAGAAAAATTACGCTATTGGCGATTGGGAGCTTCTTGCTATTAAATTGGCGCTAGAGGAATGGCATCATCTCTTGGAGGGTTCCCCTCACTCCATAACGATCTTCACTGATAATAACAATGTACAGTACTTGCAGAATGCTAAATGACTGAATCCCAGACAGGCCAGATGGAGTCTCTTCTTTTCCTGTTTCAATTTTACGATCACGCAAAAAACCTGGTTCCTGCAACAGTCGGGCTGATGCACTCTCTAGGTTGTTTGACATGCTGGCTGAGGAGCCTACCTCTGAACCTGAGCCGATCATTCCGACCAGGTGTATTCTTGCCCATTCCTCCCCTCTGGAGTCTAAAATTCCTCCTGGCAAGACCTTCATCCCCACTGAACTAAGACCTAAGATCCTTCGTCGGGGACATGATTCCAAGGTGTCGGGTTATGCTGGGTTCCTCCGATCCCTTCAGCTCATCAGTCGCCACTACTGGTGGCCTACTCTCCATTCGGATGTCAAAGGCTATGTGAAGGCATGCCATGTTTGCGCCCAGTCTAAGTCCTCCTCACAGGCTCCTGCCGGTCTGCTCATGACCTTGCCCATTCCGAAGGAGTCCTGGACTCATATTGCTATGGATTTCATCGCTGATCTTCCGCCGTCTAAAAAGAATATAGTCCTTTGGGTGGTAATCGATCGGTTCTCCAAGATGGCTCATTTTTTTCCCCTTCCTGGTTTCCCTTCTGCTCCAGCTTTGGCCCCCATTTTTGTTTGAGAAATCCTCCGCCTCCATGGGGTTCCTTCCCATATTGTTTCGGACAGGGGGGTTCAATTTACATCCCGCTTCTGGAGAGCTTTTTGCAAATCCCTCAATATTGTCTTGGATTTTTGTTCTTCTTACCACCCTCAGACTGAGAGGGTTAATCAGGAGTTAAAGGTCATCCTCCGCACCTTAGTCTCCGCTCATCATAATGACTGATCCTCTCTACTCACGTGGACAGAATTCTCTCCCAATAATCATGTTAACACCAGTTCTCAGAAGACCCCCTTTTTCACATTTTATGAAAGACACCCTCAGCTTCCTCTTCCTATGACCTGTTCTCTGGATATTCCAGCTTTGGCTACTGTTCAGCAATCATTCAATACCATTTGGGGTGAGGTTTATGATTCCCTCCGGGCAATGGCTGATAAGCTTAAGGGTTTTGCTGACCGTCGCAGGCGAGAACCGCCTTCTCTACAGATTGGAGACAAGGTCTGGCTTTCCACCAGGAACATCAAACTCCAGGTTCCTTCTTTGAAATTTGCACCAAGATTCTATAATTCATTCTAAATCATTCTATAATTTATAAGGTCTGGTTTGCTTTAAACTTCAGATCCCCAAAAGGCTGAGGATATCTAACTCCTTCCATGTTTCCTTTCTGAATCCCTTAGTCCTCAATAAGTTCTCTCGTCCTTTTCCTACCATGGTTCCAGTCTCTGAGGATAATCAGGAGTATGAGTTTAGTCAAATTCTGGATTATCGCCTCTGTAAAGGCATCCTTCAGTACCTCATGCATTGGAGAGGGTTTGGTCTTGAGGAAAGGTCATGGATTCCTGCATCTGACGTATTTGCACCTCGTCTTGTGAGGTTTCACTTGAGGTTCCCCTCCAAGCCTGGACCCAAGCGGAGGAGGGGGAGGCCTCATAAGAGGGTTGGTACTGTCATGAAACCATAGTAACATTCATGTCTTGTCTGTTGCCTACCTTGCTGCATGTGTCCAATTAGAGGCCATGCCTCCCTCACCTGTGTGCTTTAGTAGCCCTCCTCAGCTGAGCACCACCCCAGGCCCTAATTAGGAACATTATATAACACCTGGCAGTGCAAGTCTGGAATGCCAATCAATGTTGTGTGTGTTTGGCTTTGTGTGTGGTTGTTCCTGTCGGATGCTCTGCGTCTATTTCTGGTTACCAATTTTTTGGTTTGTTCTGACTTTCCCTTCTTGCCTGATACCCGGATCTTCAGCTTGTTCTCTGTTTCTCCTGTCTGCTTGTGGCCCTGACCCTTTCCTAGGCCACTGACTATCCTTTGTTGTTCCTGCGCTGCTGCTTCCTCTCTTGCACCTGTAGCCAGCCGAGCGTGAGCTAGGGAACCCTGGGGGCCATGACATGGATCCAGTTGCAGCCAAATCCATGCTCACCACCAGAGGCAAGAGGCAAATACCTTCTGGCTCTTAGACTCCGCGCCCTGGGGAAACCGATGCACTATCTCCCTGTGTTCCAGTGTCCATGCTCCAGGGGCCCCTCTTCCCGTAGCAGCCGGAACTCATTAGCAGCATTCATCTATAGGTCCACAACCTTATTGGTGGGCTTCACAACCCTCGGTGTGATTTGCAACCCAGCGGTGCGCACCTGTCACCTGACCCCAGGTGTCGTGACACTCAGTTTTTGCGGGTGACACATAGATAAGCAGGGCAATGACTTCAAAGCAGGATATAGAAATTTTACAGAATGACCTGAACAAAATAATGGAATGGGAAGACAAGTGGCAAATGAGGATTAATGTGGAGAAATGTAAAGTAATGCACTTGGGACAAAAAACATAAATGCAAACTACTCACTAGGAGGAGAACCTCTGGGGGAATCAAGGATGGAGAAGGATCTGGGGGTCCTAGTAGATGACAGATTGAGAAATAGCATGCAATGTCAAGCTTCAGCTACCAAAGCCGGCAGAATATTAGCATGCATAAAAAAGGGGATATACTCTAGGGAAAAAAACTATAATCCTGCCACTTTATAGTACACTGGTTAGGCCCCATCTGGAGTATTCTGTCCAGTTCTGGTCACCAGTCCTCAGACAAAATGTGCTGGAGCTGGAGAGAGTCCAAAGAAGGGCAACAAAACTGGAGGACCTCAATTGCGAGGAATTACTACAAACACTGAATTTATTCTCGCTGGAGAAGCAACGCTTGAGAGGGGATATGATATTGATCTACAAATACTTCAATGAGGATCCCAGCATAGTAAAAAAGCTATTTGGTCTCAGGAGCAAGAGGACATGGGGCCACACAATGAGACTGGAGGAGAAGCGGTTTATCCTTAAATTGCGCAGGGGGTTTTCCGCTGTCATGGCAATGAGAATGTGAAACTTTCTTCCACAATCGGTGGTGGCTGTGGGGAGTATGGATAGTTTTAAAAGACTCTTGGATATATATCTTAAAGAACACAACATACAGGGATATGGAAATATTTCTAGACACTGACACATTTACACCAACACAGGTTGAACTGGGTGGACTATTGTCTTTGTTCAACCTTACCTATTATGTAAATCCATATATTTAGTTCAGAGTCCATTAGACAACAAGAATATTTCAGTCCTCTGCACTAACACGCCATGCTGCCCGCCATGTGGACTGGCAGAATGAACTGGCAGAATCATGTTGCCTAATGAACTCTGGACTAACTATTTGGATTAATATTATCATTGGCCATTGGCTGATCTCTTGTTCCTTTACACATAAGTTACTGGGGAGTTTATATTATCTGACAACTTGCAGCCTTGTTGTTCCTGCACTACAATAACTATCCCTGCACCTCTATGCTGGCCATGGCCTTATCCCACTGGGTGGTGGTTGGCTTTGATGCCCGCCCCCTAGGCTTTGCTAAATGGACACCCTATGATCCGCCATATTGATTGTTGCCCTACTAATATATTTGGTCCTGAGGAAGCCTTGGATTGGCAAAACGTTGACATGGCAACCGGAAGCCCACAGATTCTACATCTACATTTGCTATTCTGCTGTATATGCTATGTTTAAACTTTCGGTATTCCCAGGGGGGCATTTTCTATGTCAATATTTGGGTCTTGTTGAGGCTATTTTTGCCAATGTTTTTTAGCACTATTTTAACCAGTTACCGACCGGGCCATAGCTGAATGATGGCTATAGCATGGTCTGATGCCATCATATGACATCCTCCCAGAATCGTGCTCCCGGAGTGTCTGCGTTTTCTGGATTCGCGGGACCTGGCGAGTCACAGATCATGGTAAAGCACCAATGACAGCGGCCCTTTACCATGTGATTGCTCCATCCAATGACAGAGTGATCACTGTACACAAACCGGCATCATGTTTGGTTCTTTCCGCTGCTCACACCGATCGTGTGAGCAGAGGAGGGAGAGGCTGCAGCATGAGGCTGCTTCAAGCTTTTTAGCAGTGCCCCATCCATGCAATATCAGTCACCAGCAGTGCCCCATCTCTGCCACATCTGTGTCCCAGCAGTGCACATCTGTGCCACATCAGTGCTCTACAGTGCCCCAGCAGTGCACATCTGTGCCACATCTGTGTCCAGCAGGGCTCCACAGTGCCCCAGTAGTGCCACATCTGTGCCCAGCAGTGCTCTACAATGCCCCAGCAGTGCCACATCTTTGTTCAGCAGTGCCACATCTGTGCCTCATCAGTGCTCTACAGTGCCACATCAGTGCCCCATCAGTGCACATCTGTGCCACATCAGTGCTCTACAGTGCCCCAGCAGGGCACATCTGTGCCACATCTGTGCCCAGCAGGGCTCTACAGTGCCCCAGTAGTACCACATCTGCGCCTCATCAGTGCTCTACAATGCCCCAGCAGTGCCAAATCTTTGCCCAGTAGTGCCCCATGTGTGCCTCATCAGTGCTTTACAGTGCCACATCAGTGCCCCATCTGTGCCCCATCAGCACACCTCTGTGCTACATCAGTGCCACATCTGTGCTCTACAGTGCCACTAAAATGCCCATTTGTCAAGGCTGGGCTCAGCCCTTCCTTCTCAGAGCTCTAATGCTCAGCTGTCGGTTCATTTCCAGTACTCTTCATCCCACAGTGACTCGTCTGGCCTTCATTTCCTGCTCATCAGCTAGCCCTGCTGGCTATTTAAACTGCCTGGATCAGATCTCCTGTGCCTTCGCCTAGTCAACATATCCGGATACGCTCTGCTGTGTTTTCCTGTTAAAGACGTTGCTTGGCTGACTTCCCTTCTGGTTCCTGATCCTGTTTGTTGCTTCTATTATGATGATCTCTGGATTCCTGTTTCACTGGCTTGTCCCGACTACCCTCTCTGGTTACCGAACCCTGGCTATGTTCTGACTACGTTTGCTCTGTTTGTACCACTTTTCCATTTTATTAAAAAGTGTGATTTTTACTGCACTTCTGTCTCAGTCTGATTCATGGTTCCTGACACCATTAGTGTCAATACAGTGCCCATCAGTAAGTGCTCATCAGTGCCCCCCAATCAGTGGATCCCCATCAGTGCCCGTCAGTGCCATAAAAATGTGTACAAAATGCGCAGAAAATGCATTTTCATTTTCTTTATACATTTTCAAAAATGTGGAGAAAAACGACACGTTCAAAAGACTCATTATGCCTCACAGAATATACGTTGGGGTGTTTACTTTCCAAAATGGGATCATTTTGTGGGCGTTTCCATTGTCCTGGTGCTCCAGAGCCTTCAAAAGTGTGATAGGTTGTTAGGAAATTATATGTGTAATGTATGCTCCTAGAACGTCTGACAGTGCTCCCTGTATGTTGAGCCTCTGTATGTGACCGGGCTGTGAAAAAGTCACACACATGTGGTATTGCCATACTCAGGAGGAGTAGCAGAATGTGTTTTGGGGTGTAATTTTTGGTATGCATATGCCATGTGAGAGAAATAACCTGTTAATACGACAATTTTGTGAAAAAAATAAAATTAAAAAAAATCTTAATTTTGCAAAGAATTGTGGGGAAAAAATTACAACATGAAAAAACTCACCATGCCTATTACTAAATACCTTGGAATGTCTACTTTGCAAAAAGGTATCATTTGGGGGGTATTTTTACTGTCCTGGCTTTTTAGTGTCTCAAGAAATGAGATAGGCCGTCAGTAGATCAGGTGTGATAAATTTTCAATGATTGGCACCATAGCTTGTAGACTCTATAACGTTCACAAAGACCAAATAATATACACTGATTTGGGTTATTTTACCAAAGATATATAGCAGTATAAATTGTGGCCAAAATTTATGAAGAAAAATGACTAACTTGCTAAATTTTATAACAGAAACGCAGAAAAATGCATTTGTTACAAAATGGTTGGTCTTTTTTTATTTATAGCGCAAACAATAAAAACCCCAGTGGTTATTAAATACCACCAAAAGAAAGCTCTATTTGTGTGAAAAAAAGGACAAAAGGTTCATATGGCTACAGTGTTGCATGACTAAGTAATTGTCATACAAAATGTGAGAGCACTGAAAGCTGAAAACTGGTCTAGTTAAGAAGGGGGTTTAAGTGTCTAGTGGGCAAGTGGTTAATGTTTATAAATAAATGTATTATGTTTTATATTTTGTTGTGTGATCTCCTGCGCTAGGCTGTGCTCTAGATAGTCAGCGCGTTGTTTCTGATATTGAGTGCTTTAGCAAACTAAATGTAATTTATTTAGGGTTTACATCTACTTCAGATCTGAAATTCCTGTGATCTGCTTTGTGTTTACAATTTGAAATACTTTTCTTTGTATGAAAATAATAATAGAAAAAAATGTGCCCTTCACAATTAACATTAGCCTATAACTTCAAAGCCAACAAGCATTTGCCTGTCAGGGCTGTTGTCTTTTTTGAACCTAAGGGGAACAATAATATATTTTACTTTTTGCTACATCTGCACCCATAAATAACTAATTCTACTATTTGGAATTAGTTTAATCAACTATTCTTCTTTATTTCTCATATAGCACTGACATATTACACAGTGCTTTGGAGGTGTTTCTAGTATTGTGAAAGACCTCGGGCACTTGTGGGATTCTAGACAGGGCCTGTGCTTCCACTAGGCAAACTAGGCGGCCGCCTAGGGCGGACTGCCACCTAGGGCACAGCCATGATCACACACTGAGGAGGAGGGGGAGATTTGCAGCCCCTCAATCGGCCTCCTCCGTGCCTGGGATCTGAGCAGTGCCAGAGTCCAGCAGCCCTGTTATCTCTCTGCCCGCCTCCCTCCCTGGGTGATGTGCAGCCACTGGAGGAGCAGGGTGGGTGGCAATGAGGCTTGAGACAGGTGGGATGGATCCACCCAGGCCCGGACTGGCTATAGGGACACACCGGGCCACTTGTCCTGGTGGAGGCATGGAGCACAGAGCTAAGCTGCTCCTGTAGCCAGCCCCGCTCACCCATCTCTCTGCGGCCAGCCACCTATTTATTTAATGGCCAGCGGTTGGGGTCTGGGGGCGAAGCCCAGAAATCAGCTGACCTGTCATGGCAGAGGAGCTGGAGGAGGTCTCCTCTGCATGAGCTGTGACTCACAGCCTGTAGGAGACCCCATCTCCTGATCTTGGGACAGCTGAATGCTGCTGTCTGACACGTGGAGGGAGCTAGAAAAAAAAGCCAGTGATGATATTCCCCAAGGTAAGAACATTCCCCCTCCACCTGGCTGCACCTCCCCTCTTCTGTCTACCTGGCTGCATCCCCCTCCACCTGGCTGCACTCCCCTCTCCTGTCCACCTGGCTGCATCCCCCTCCACTTGGCTGCACCCCCTCACTCCTGTCCACCTGGCTCTGTCCTCCCCATCTAACTGCACCACCCCTCTCTTGTCCACCTGGCTCCATCCACCCCCCACCTGCCTGCACCCCTCTCTCCTGTCCACCTGGCTCTGCCCTCTTCCCACCTTGCTGCACCCCCCCCTCTCCTGTCCACCTGGCTTTGTCCCCCCCCCACATGGCTGCACCCCCCCCCTTTGAAAGGAAATTTATCAGGCCTCCTTGTTACCTCTTACTCTTCCACCACAGTTAGCACATGGTGAGGCCTGCTCCTACTGCTAGAAGGCCTCCGACCCACCCATTGTGGGTAAGGGCACCAATTGGGGAAGCCATGGGCCCTTGTAGTGTAGCTAAGTACATTGGTGCTAGCTGGGTACTGGATGAACTACAACTCCCAGCCCATCCATCTTCCAGGCCCCTTCCGGCCTACCTCAATGTCCAGTGGCTCTCCTTCCCATTGCTTGGCTTCTCCAACTTCTACAGACTGTCATTATCCTCACCTGGCCTGTCTCAGCCTTCTCTTCCAACTTCCAGGGGACCTCCAAGTAAAAGAGTGGTGTTGGAGTTGGCGCTGTCTCAGTGATATAGGTATAACTTATGTAAGTATATAGATATGAAAGTGCAAAGTGCTTGAAGATTAGTGATATTTTCTTGTGTCCGTGTAAAAGTCCGTAAATGGAAATGAATATAAATAAGACTTGGAATTTGTAAGTTTATAAGGAACCAGTGTAAAACCAAAATAAGTTATAAAATCAAAATAAGTTATG
>BLSH010431310.1:309981-326427 GCA_018402905.1 Glandirana rugosa
GAGGAGGGGAAAACTCAACCTTTCGAGAACTTTCACCCATCTTACTCCTCCACAGTGAAAGACCACATACCGTACCTCGGGACTGGTTAGGTGTCAAACCTAACTGCTCCCTGTCCGGAGGAATTTATGTCGTTAGACGGTCGTCCACCCTCCTCTCAAGCCTACCTTCTCCCCCTTACATCGACCACGACCCCTAGTCCGAAGTGGACCCTCCCCTCGGGGGTCAGACCCCCCCACTGGAACTCCGGACCCCGAACCCACGTCGGCCCTCACCCTCAGCCGGTTCTGTAAGAATGTCCGTGAAAAGTCCGTAAAGAATTAAAATTATGAATATCCAGAAAACGTTCAAAATTATCAATCAAAGTTTTGATGATCAGGCTCCACTCCACTCACCGACACTGTAGAACTCTGCTGCTCTCCTGCTTCCTTGTGCCACTCCAGGAGCCGACTCCCACTCCCGGCTGCACCCAAGCCCCAGGCCTCAAGGTCACCCCCCCAGACTGGGGGCTCCCCTCCCAGGTGAAGCCTGATCCCCAGCACCAGCTACATTCCCCCTCTTCCATCCGAACTCTCCTCCCACCTGCTGGCAGATTGCTGTATTTAAGGAGGCCTGTCCCTCGTCAATCCAAACTGTGGATTGGTCAGGGCTCCATGCCATACACCAGAAAGTGACACCTCCTCATTCTACCCACTTTCAAGAGCTTTCCAACTCAAAAGGGGAGGAGTATGCAAGGGGTGTTCCTTCCTGCTATCTCCAGCCCTCCCTGAGCCATTCCCCAGCTCAGATCAAAACATTCAGGTCTGCACTGACTGTCAGGCCTGACTAGATTTTACCTCTCCTTAGTATTCTAATTTAGTCCTCTAATTCATTCATAACTGAAAGGATTGATAAATATAACAGGCATGTTTACGATCCCTTCAATTTTTTGTAGGGACTCAAGAGTACTCACTATTGAGCATTTCTCGGTTCACTGTTAGTTAATGAGTAGAAGAGGAGAAGGAGGTTGAGGATTCCTATCTTTATCTCTATTTTAAAAGCGAAACATCAGGGGTCTCCAAAGAGGAATGAACACTGGTTACAGTATCTAATAATAAAAAATAAATAAAAGTAGTAAAAAATACAGACAAATTACACCAATTTTTTTTTCTGAAAGGTCTACTGAGAACTGTTAAGTGAGCAATGACTGCTCGGAAGTTCATCTGAACATTTAATGTTTAGGGTGTGCACTGTGGATGAACATGAGAGTTCCCTGCTATCAATGCTTGCCAAGGCAGCCCATAGATGAGTTCATTTTCTTTCCTTCCACCACAGGTGAAAATCGCCTGATTCCCCCATCAACACAGTCAGTCTTGATGTCAGAATGCCTCCTGCATAGCTATTAAGTTTTGTTGGTGGGGGGGGGGTGCTATAGCCATGGCAGTAATCGGATGCCAAAAATCTGGCTGGCTGGTTGTATCCAAGTTGATCGATGGATCAATCTGGATAAAATCAGCCAGGCTAAACATGGATTGAAATTTGGCCAGTCCATGCTGAACCTGTCGAATTTCGATCCATGTATGGTCAGCTTAACCACTTCAATACTGGGCACTTTTACCTCCTTCCTGCCCGGGCCAATTTTCAGCTTTCAGCGCTGTCACACTTTGAATGTCCTCCCAGACCAACAGTGCTCCAGCTGTCATATTACAATAGGCCAGACGGAAAGGCATTAAGAAAGAAGTGGGTGCCTACATCGGCCACATCCTTAGCAAAGTGTCACCCAGTCACCTGGCACATTCATTTGCATGGCTGAAAATTCTTGGGGTTCAATGTTTATTTTTTGCAAAGAAAAATAAGCTGGCAGGAGGGTCTCATTTTCTACCATTTAGACAGCATTTTTTTCTGTAAATGTCAGTGCTGTAGTAGATTGTATACTCTGTGCCTGTGTGAAGAAAGGATTGCTGATAAGCGGCAAGCCTGTCAATAGATGGTTTACGCTGATAATCAGGGCACTGATTATCAGTGCAGCCCTATAAGTGCCAATCAGTACCCGTCAATTATCAGTGCAGGTTATCTGTGCACATCAGCATTTTCTTCTGTAAATGTCAGTGTTGCTGTAGTAGGTTGTATATGCTGTGTCTGTGTGAGGAAAGAATTGCCAATAAGCGGCAAACCTGTCAGTAGATTGTTTACACTGATAATCAGGGCACAGCGGGTGTCGGCGGTGGGCGCATTTGGATGTGCTCTAAACCTGGAAACAGGCGGGGACATACCAGTGAGTTGCTGTGCCTCTACAGGCCGCCCATCCGCAATACACTGCAGGCAGGCAGCCCTTAAGTAGTTAAGGGAACTTAACAATCCCTCCATAAAGATCTTCTAAAGATCACTCAAATCTTCCTGCATCACCAAATTTGCCAGTTTTGATATCAATGATTGGCTATACTCTATAAATTGCAAAGGTGAGCTCAATCTCTGTACTTTCGTAAAATATTCACGCACTAGTAATATTTTAGTTTACATATGCTAGTTTACAAGGTCACCACATCTTTTACATTCACAAGTGTTCCTTCTAAAAGAAATGATTCCAAGCTGTCCTGAGGAAGAGACCATGACCATAGTAAAGGTGTTGATTACTACATGAATTAATTTAGCTCATGTTGATAAAAGAGAGAACTCAATTGGGGATAAAGCAGTAATCTCTGAAGTTGATTTACTAACAAAAAAAAAATAGAACTATTGGATAATTGACATGAACACCTTATTCAGTAAACTAAATGACCATTCACTTTGCAGAGACAAGAGTCTCTACTATTTTAGTAAATCAACCCCACTGGGTAGGGTTATGAAATGAATGCTGTGTTTCAAGAGTGAATAATCATTCTAGCAAGAAGGCCAGACAATTCATAGTTTCCTGCTTTATCTAATACAGTACGCTGTATGAAAACTCCCCAAGCCTCAATACTGCACATCACATTGATTTAATTCTTTCCCTCCTCTGAAGTTTCCTCTGGCTAAAAGAGGCTCAAAATGCATTTCATAGATGAATAAGTAACCATTTATTCTAAGACATAAGATAAACATTAAAAGCTGATTATTCGTAAAGTTAAAAATATATATATATTCTTGTGTAGTGAGTGTCTGGGCAAAATAAGATAAAAGATGTGATTTAATTGGCTTGGTGCAATACGTCTAAATTACATGTCAAATCAATAATGAATGTCGCTCTACTTCACGATTCTATAATTTTCTCTCTTTAGATGTACTAATGAGGTTTGATTGCTATATCCCCTGCTAAGCCATTAGAAAACCCATTTTAGGAGCAAAGAGAAGGTGACTCACAGCTGTGGATTCTGGGCATTGGTTTTATAATGAATTTATCAAGGATTATGTTAGTAAAGAAACTTGCTTTTGTTGTTCTTTTTTTTTGCTTCTGGTGTTCTTCTGTTTTAGTGTTCATTTGAAGGATTTACATGGGTAGATTGCTAATTGATTTATTGTTCGATTATCCGAATCATGCTGTTTTTACCAGATAGTGTACCAGAATGTCAGTACAAAGAATGGCTTAACAAGAGCTGTAAATCCAGGAGAAAAAACCCTCTTTTGCATTCCAAGATGAATAGTGGACACGTTTTAATGGGTGTGACTTTTTCATAATGACAAGGTAAACTTGTGAGCAGCTTAGACTGTACAAACGTAGTGGCTGTTCACACCGGAACTTGGTGTGGGAGTCCCATATTCTGTGTGCATTTCCTGCACTGCATTCCAAACGCACTGGGTCTACAATCTCCTTCAAGGATACTTTGACAACAACTTGTACGCTTCAGTGACTGCCGGTGGTGAAGCAATTTCTGACGGTGAGACTCAGGTCAATGGTTACTTCCAGTTCTAGGTTCTTATTGCGTTTTAACATGTAAGTGGATATTGTTTGTTTTTATGGATATTAAAACGTAATTACGTTATATCGTTTTCTCTGCCATTCATTTATATTCCATGATGGTTCTTGTGACTTCTGTTGTGGAAGTTCTAGATATCTGGTGAGTGAGTGGGCACACAGAGGGGAGTACGGACTGCACAGTTTGTTTTTTCAGCACTTGGCATTTGAAGCTGCACTGGAAGATTATGAAACATATGAAATATATGAACTTATGAACTTTCCATGGACTTATATTGTTTAAATTAATTATTGTTATTTAAGCATTGATTGCACTGTGATAATGATGTATTAGCACTTTGACATTGAGTAGCATTCTTATATTGATTTTCACATTGAAAATTGATTGTACTATGATTGTACTTGTGGATAGCCTTCCCAGAAGAGTTGAAGCTGTTATAGCTGCAAAGGGTGGGCCAACTCAATACCGAACCCAACGGACTAAGACTGGGATGCCATTAAAGTTCATGTGCGTGTAAAGGCAGGTGTCCCAATACTTTTGGTAATATAGCATATATATATTTATATATATATATATATATATACCCTCATCTACCTAGTCTCCCTGAAAAATCACACAAATACTCGCCTGCCAGTGAAGTCCACCCAATGCAACCTCCTATGATGGGGTAGCAATGATTGCTTCTGAATTTAAAGCAGTGTTGCCACTCCCATGTAAGCAATGCCTGCTTGCTCTGCAGTAGCATGAAAAAAAAAATGGAGTGTTGCTATCAATATTGTGTAGCACCCTCCTAGATAGGTGCTAGGATTAGGTAGATTTTGTTTTGGCTGCCTGTGTCCAGTGGAGCTGCAGTTCGTTGTTAGGTAAATTCAATTTGGCTCACTGTAACCAGTGTGGCTTTGTTGATTGTTCTGTTCTATAACTCTATGGCTGCAGGATTTATTGCTTTCCCCTGGCTGGTCTAGAAAGCTTTGGAAGGATCCTGAATTGGCAGCTGAATATTCATACACCCCTGGCCAATCCCTGGGGCAGATGCCCAGATGGTGACTAGCAGTCTGTATAAATACTCTGAGACTCAGAGCAGCAGGGTTTTTTCCATGAGGAGGAGATCACAGCCTGGGGTGGGGGGATGGAGCTAGCCCCCTAGGCCATTCAGCCATGTGTCTGCGGGGTGTTGAGGCCTCGGGTGGGTGCCTGGAGGCCTGCTTTGGTGAAAGTTGCTGAAAGCTGACTGAGGGATTATGGGCTGAGAATCTAGTCTGTTATCACAGGATGGAAGTGTCACAAGGGTATTAGAAGGAGGCAACTAATACTTCAGAGGATATTTGTGGGTACAGGCTGTTGAGGAAGAATCTAGACATTTTGTGGTGAGGCCATTCATCATGTGCTAGAGTCAGCGTGTTCAAAGGGGCATTATGTCCTGAAGAACTTAGTCTATGTAATTCCTAGTGAAGAGTCTTTACTTGGACTGTTCAGTAAGAGCAAAATAAATCTCCTCAAGTCACTGCTACAAAGCCCAGTCCACCCTTTACTCTACTAGGGCTTGGCTCATAATTCTGCAAGCAATAATTAAGCGTCCTCAAATTGTTACTAAGGGTTACTGGTGTATCCTACCATTACCCACTATCCATCCAAGTTCTACAATAAAGCATCAGAAAAAGCATACCCCTGGATTGTTTAATGACCCTAAGAAAAGTGATTGAACTGTGTGTTCTGCTGCAAGGAAACAACTAGGGAAAGGATCTGGGTAATCTATCTAGCGGCTCTTATAGGGGTAGTGCTGCAAATGTCACTGCTGATTAGCACCTGACCATAGCTAGTTCTTCTCATTGCTTTTTGGATAGACATCACTACCTTTGTTGCAGTGTCTGGGAGGCTGATCACATGGGACACAAATATAGGAGGCTTTGGGTTAGTTAGGGAACATAATGAAAGAGACATGTTTAATTTATGAGGTGTCTGCATCACATAGTAACTGAATGTGGGAGTTGTTTAATTGTACATCAAATAAACAGTAGTACTACACTGTTGAATGGAATAATGTAAGCAAAATAAAGCTTCATTTTGTACTAAAATAAATCCATTATAAAATTGATGTGCTAACATTCACTCAATGTGGGGAGGGTGTTTAAAAGTTATGTCAGTTGTGATTGAGAAACGATGGTTTAAAATCCATCAGTGTGTCAGTCTTTTATCTTGTGTTGTGTTTCTGTATTACTCAATTTTATGTGAACCTGCCAAGTGTAGCTCTGCAGTATTAACTTATAAGGTCCAAGACCCTCGCACTCAGTCAGTGAATGTTAGTAGAGGATAAAAACCTGACAGTTATAGTAACCTGGTAGTGGCTTTAATCCTTCCTCACCTTATCTAAAACATAAGCAAAAACATATAGCTGAAATTCTACATTAAGGGCAAGTTCACACTGAAGCAGGTGAGTATTTGTGTGCTCCATTTTTGACAGCTTATTTATTTCAATGAGCTGCCAAACTCACAGGAATGCACAAAAAGTATGGTAGGCGTGACTTTTAAAAATCGCATCACACCAAACTGCATGGTACTGAGGTACCATGAAGTTTATTGGCTGCAAACGCACTGCATTTGTTAGATGCATTTGAAGTACCATTTACGAATAATAGCACCGATGTGCATCCAACAAGGGTAGCGTGTTCCCGTTCAATGCAGAAAACGTGCCTTCCCCTCACTGATGTGAACAGGCACTAATAAAGAGATATGGCCAAAGCTTTTTCATCTGTACTTCTATTTTGAGTCACAGGAGTACATTTTAGCAGGTTATTGCCCACTATCAGCTGATGTATCAGAGCCATTCTAGGCTCTGTAAGGATCCTGACAGTATTGTTGGGATCCACCCAGCTGCCTAATTGACAGCTGGCTCAGTGTGTGGCTGAGAGCCAGCTGCACCCTTCCCTTTCTGAGCCCATTGCTTCAGTAAGCACTGCAGAAGCAAAGCAGAGAGCAGTGACTGACAATCAGTGGGCTTCACTCTGAGCAGACTATCTTAGTCTTAGACAGTCTTAGAGTAGACATCAGACAACTGTGCAGCAATACACTGATGCTGCAGCATAGAGGTGAGTATAGATGTTTATTTTTTTCATAGAGCCATATGCCTCCTTTAAAGAAAACTAGGTATACACGTATGCCAATCAAATGTTTTTTGCACACAAAACACCTAAGGAATTATGCAGACACTAGCATTACAAGATTATCCGACACTGTTGCTGGACCATTTATTTCAACAACTATCTTCCCATGAGAGTATATAGTTACATAAGAAGGAACACACCCGCTCCAAGCCACGGTCAACCACCATCCACCAATCCACTTCATTTGAGTGCAGGCTCTACCAAAGCACTGATTAGAGTAATGAAGAGTCTTCAGATGGCCGCACTCCAAATAATCACCATTTGTTGTGCAAAATTCATGTGTACATGGGTACAGTCATGGCACAAACAGATTCCTTTCTGTTTGTGTCATGACTGTACCCATGTACACATGAATTTTGCACAATAAATGGTGATTATTTAGAGTACGGCCCATCTGAAGACTCTTCATTACTATATAAATACTTAGTTAAGCCTCGTACACACGATCAGATTTTCAGATGAATGGCCGTTTGTTGCATGCTAGTCTCATGTCAGAAGTGAAGGTTACTGACCATAGGAAAATTCTCATACAACAAGTTTAACTTCAGAAGTGATGTAATATGTTATATAGTTTTGTATGTATTCTTTCGCTTCTGAGCATGCGTAGTCTTGATCTTACGATTTTTTTTAGACGAAAACCATACTAATTAAAGGAAAATTGTATGTTGTGTTCAAATCTGACAAAGATTTTATAGTCTGCACATCCAGTTTTTGTTGTACGAAACATCGGAATCGGCTGTCAAAAGCAACATACTAACGATGAAAATCGGCAGATCGTTCGTCTGACAAAATTTTACTTACAATTTTTGTGTATATGGGCCTTTACATAGTTAGTCAGGTTGGAAAAAGACACCATGGACAAAATTCCATCTAGTTCAACCAATAAAAAGAAAAAAAAAAAATCACACAATCCCATATACACAATCCTGTACCCACAGTTGATCCAGAGGAAGGCGAAAAAACCTCAGCAAAGCATGATCCAATTTGCTACAGTGGGGGAAAAAAAGTACTTCCTGATCCCCCCGCAATCAGATATTCCCTGGATCAACTTTACCTACAGTATAAATGTTAGTATACAGTTATATTATGTACATTTAGGAAAGAATCCAGGCCTTTTTTAATGCAATCTACTGAGCTAGCCAGAACCAGCTCTGGAGGGAGTCTATTCCACATTTTCATAGCTCTTAAAGTGTCCTCTAGACGTAAAGATTCCTCTATGATGACTCACTATATGTATCCCTTATGTATTTGTACATGTTGATCTTATCCCCCTTAATCTCCTCTTCTCAAGAGAGAATAAATTCAGTTCCTCTAATCTTTCCTCATAGCTGAGCTCCTCCATGCCTCTTATCAGTTTGGTTGCCCTTCTCTACACTTTCTCCAGTTCCCCGATATCCTTTTTTGACCAAAACTGAACTGCATATTCCAGATGAGGTCTTACTAATGATTTGTACAGGGGCAAATGATATCTCTCTCTCTGGAGTCCATACCTCTCTTAATAGAAGAAAGGACTTTGTTCTCTTTGGAAACCGCAGCTTGGCATTGCATGCTATTATAATCTACCAAATACCCCAGATCCATCTCCACTTTGGATTCCCCCAATTGTCCCCCCCCCCCCAGTATGTATGATGCATGCATATTCTTAGCCCCAAAGTGCATAACTTTACATTTATTAAGATTAAACCTCATTTGCCACATAGTTGCCCAATTAATTAGTACAGGGTGGGCCATTTATATGGATACACCTTAATAAAATGGGAATGGTTGGTGATATTAACTTCCTGTTTGTGGCACATTAGTATATGTGAGGGGGGAAACTTTTCAAGATGGGTGGTGACCATGGCGGCCATTTCAGATGACCCCAAAGATAAAAGTCTAAGGGGGTCAGAGACCTTGGGGGCCATTCAACTGGCCCATGACGACCAATCCACTTTCCAGGAAACTGTTCATCTAGGAATGCTCGGACCTGACACCCATAATGTGGTTGTGCTCCATCTTGCTGGAAAAACTCAGGGAACGTGCCAGCTTCAGTGCATAAAGAGGGAAACACATCATCATGCAGGTTTCCATTGATGAAGAATGCCCTTACTATCTTTGTACCCCATATACCACACCATACCATCAATTTTTTGCTTCCAACAGTCTTGGAGGGATCTATCCAATGTGGGTTAGTGTCAGACCAATAGCTGTGGTTTTGTTTGTCAACTTCACCATTCACATAAAAGTTTGCCTCATCACTGAACAAAATCTTCTGCGTAAACTGAGGGTTCTGTTCCAATTTTTGTTTTGCCCATTCTGCAAATTCAGTGCGCCGATCTGGGTCATCCTCGCTGAGATGCTGCAGTAGCTGGAGTTTGTAAGGGTGCCATTTGTGAGTACCTAATATCCGCCAAAGGGATGTTCGACTAACGCCACTCTCCAGTGACATGCAGCGAGTGCTACGCTGTGGGCTCTTGCTGAATGAAGCTAGGACAGCCACTGATGTTTCTTCATTAGTGACAGATTTCATGCGTCCACATTTTGGCAAATCCAACACTGAACCAGTTTCACGAAACTTAGCAAGCAGTTTGCTAACTGTAGCATGGGAGATGGGTGGTGTCGTAGGCTGTCTTGCATTGAAATCTGCTGCAATGACTCGGTTACTGCGTTCACCAGACATCAACACAATTTCTATCCGCTCCGCACGTGTTAACCTCGGCGACATGTCAATGGCTGTAAACAAAGAGAAACTTGTAAACAACTCACGAAAGAATAAAGTTACGTTAAAACCAAGCATAAGTTTGATGTGTCACATGACCCTCTTCCTATTGAAAAAACAAAAGTTGGATTCAAAATGGCCCACTTCAAAATGGCCACCATGGTCACCACCCATCTTGAAAAGTTTCCCCCCTCACATATACCAATGTGCCACAAACAGGAAGTTAATATCCCCAACCATTCCCATTTTATTAAGGTGTATCCATATCAATGGCCCACCCTGTACATTGAGGTCAGCTTGTGAATTTGAGACATACGTTATTCCACTGCAAAGGCTGAACTGGTAGTGAATATAATCACTTAACCAATTTTAGACATATTTACCTGTAAAAGCCTACTTTGTGTAGACATCTAAATGCCCAGAGATGGCTTTTGAGCACCTCCATGTTGAATGTGATGTCAGCAGCCTTTTCAGACTCAGAGCTGTCACTCAAGTGACACTCTATAGCATTCCTTTACCAGACAGCTACATAAAAGTGTTCATAGGGAGGTAAATGGTGGGGCAGAAGAGATTGGCCAGCACAGAAAGTAAGTAGGCACTTCGCAGAAGGGTCTGCAATTCCACAAATAAAATCACCACAGCTGAAAGATTTGTCTCCCTTTCCCATTAGGAGAACAGAGAGTGCCATGATATTCTTGTTATTATTACATTATTAGAAATTAGAAACTCCCAAAAGAGGATAGGGCTATGTCGTGCAAAGAGGGAGGGGTTGTGCTACAGAGTAGAATTTTCCTGGAGTAGTTAAATTTGCTAGCAAGTTTAGAGGCACATTGCCAGACAAGTAAGCATTTAAACTTTAATTATTCAAAAAGGGGGAACCAGATAGGACTTTAGCGGTACCAAATTGACTAATGAAAGAAAATGTTGTAAAATATACACTTTATTGACAAAGATTAAAAATTACCATACATCACGAGTATATAACAACCAATGCATCAGTAAAGCTCTGCATCATATGAAGTTTCATCCATTAAGGTGTCATTCAGATGGCGACATGAGAATCTCAACGCGTTTTAACTCATAAAGAGTCTTCATCAAGAGGAAAAATTATATATTTTAGAATGTAAATATATGCAAGTATCCATTCTACACCAAGTTAATAGTTACAAAAAAAAAACACAAAGCATTTTCAAAGACTCCTACAAGCCTTTCCTCCTGGCCTCAGTGCTTTGGCAGAAAAAATGTCTGATGCTTGTAAAAGTGTGTACGTTATTCTGGTCATTGAATTATTTTAACTCTCAATTGTTAAACGCGCCTAATGTAAACGTGCATTTAGATGTATTTACAGTTAGTTGAAAAGTATAAAGCAGCAATAACAGAAAAACACAGGAACATATTTCACTTAATGACTTAAAGTGGAGTTCAACCCAAAAGTGGAACTTCCACTTTAAGGGAAGGTGACCCCCTGACATGCCACAATTGGCATATCATTTTTTTTGGGGGGGGGACCAGGGGACCCTGTTTTCACAGGGTCCCAGGTCCACTTCCTCTCCTAGAGCCGCAGCTCCGGAAGGAAATTCACCATCCTCCCCCTCCCTCCCAGCGATCTTCTGCGATACGTCGCAGGTCCCAGAAGATATGCCGGCCATTCACAAGGCGCAGCACAACTCGCGCATGCGCAGTGTGCGCCCGGCTTTGAAGCAAAGCCGAATGCCCACACTTGTGATGCCGGCGCCGCCAAGGGGAGGGGGAGAAGAGCAAGCTCCTGGGTAACCGCATTGCTGGAGCCAGGGACAGGTGAGTGTTCGATTGTTAAAAGTCAGTAGCTACACTTTTTGTAGCAGCTGACTTTTAACTGCATGGAACTCCGCTTTAAGTAATTTTTGTGGGAATATGGAAGAGAATCATTTTGAACATTTGCATTATTCATGTGAGGGAAAATGGTATTCTACCTCATATCCAGATAAGTGGAAAAATTAAACTGAAACTAACTATTGGACTAGGAAGAAAAATGAAGTGTCAAATCACCGAATAATACAGATTTTTAAATCTCAGCTCATGTATACACTTTGAGACTAAGTCAAATGTCCGTGGTTCGTGCTTAAGTTTAGTGAAAGCCATTGTTAGTTTTATGGTAACATACAAAGAAAATAAATATATTCTGTGTGAGTATACACAATACATCCATTGGTATTTGACAATATTGCTTTGCTTGTCTGGCAATGTGATAATCAGATAATGCATGCACAATGTCGGCCTGTACGCTACAAAATATGCTACCAGAATGGACAATAGCCACTTCTTACTTCTATCCTATGATTCTTCTTTATAATTATTGAACAATCTTGCTTCTAACTTAAACTGGAACTACAGTTCGCGTGCGCGAGGCCAGTGTGGGAAGTGTGGTCTTTTTTCCAACATGACTGCCGTTCCATCTTCCAGGCCCAGTCATGTGCTTGATGGTGGGGCATGACTCTCAGGCGGAGGTGCGGCTCTGCGGGGAAAGGGGGAGGACGATGTCCATCTCCCCGTGAGGTGCCTTTGGACTTGTGTCATTTGACGCGACAGTCTGACACAGGCATCACGCATGCGCGACTGCGCATGTACACCACAGGGCCAGGCCCAGTGACGTTGCATGGCAACTGGCGGTGCGGAGTCGCCGGGCAGAGGGGTTTTTGGTGCGCTATCAGGGGATAAATGGAGATATACATTCACAAGTTAGCTGCTGCAGCCGCTGGAAGCACTATTGGAATCAGATGATGGTAAGCTTAGACTGTCGGTACTCAGACTAGAAAACGCTTGACCCTGGGACTTGCATTGATTTCCTCTCTCCTGGTATTAACTAGGCCTAGGATGGAATCCATGCTGGACTCTTCCTTGACACTTTATTTACCACTTACCAGTGACGTAGTGATTATCTCCATCTGGCATTACCTTTGAAATTAGGAGGTGAGTGCTACATGTGTAATGATGCAAAGATATCACATAACTTTAAAGTACTTGGCGTCATCCATATTTGGAGTGTCATTGAGCCCTATATATCATCTCCAGGTCCGGCATCCTTACCTTACTATTAATCATTTGAGCATACTACACAGCGGCCTACACAAACAACTTTTTTTAATCAGCTAATAAACGCCATGGAATGATTCACATGACTCAAATATAGGACTCTATAGTTATGCTATATAAGTAATAATGATTTATATATTACTGGGGGCATTTTCTCCAATAGTCATGTTGTTAACTAAATACTTACTATATGGGCACTATAGCTGAAATGGTAACAGTACATTTAATACTATCCTCCATCCTATATAGGGCCCCTTGGTCTGGGCGTCTTGACGCCTCCACTTCCACCGGGGGGGGAGACAAGGGCCCCTCCATCTATGAACACAATGACATATGGTAAGGGTACCTCTGGGGCAGCCTCCCCCTGGTGACAGCTATATCTGCTATTTATCCATAGGCTGTATTGTTATATGCTTTACTGTTGGGTATGATGAGTGTCTAATTATATGATTTTTGCCATCATAATTAGTATTCACGCAGATTGTAACTATACAGATTTCATGCACCCTCCTGCAAAAGACTCCTGAGGAAGCGGTGGTACTCCATCAAACCCGCAAAACATGTTGAGTCTGCAGGAATCTGTATAAGTATCAGTAAACTTTGTATTTGTGTCACTATGCAATATGTCAAACAGAAACTCTCTCTTTTTTAATGTGTATTGTTGTATGTACTTTTGTATTCTACTTTCCTCCTAAAGGAGTATAAATAAAGATGTATATTTTTATAAACCTTTACTGTTTATTTCATATGGTACCATGAAAGTCCTATAATCTGCCTCGTAAGGGGGTGAGCTTTGGCCACTCTTCCCCTTTTTTCATATCTGGAACTACAGTCTCTCAATCGACATTAACCATTTTTAATTCTATATGCTGCAGCATTATTAAATAGGTAGGTATGGTATATTACATTTTTTGGTGTTTACCTTTTTTTTTTTACCTGTACATTTCTTCAGTTGCCTCCTGGTTTCTGGCCTAGGCCAAAATAATGCCCTACATTCATTGTGGTTGATATACTAAAACTAGAGAGTGGAAAATCTGCTGCCAGGTTTTTTTGTTTTCAAAGCTTAATTGAAGAAGCTGAAGTCAGAAGCTGATTGGCTACCATGCACAGCTGCACCAGATTTTGCACTCTCCAGTTTTATTGAATTAACCCTGATTAGTCTTTATAGACATTTTTGTTCTTTCCACTGAAGGTGGGAAGGAGGGGCTTTTTTAGCTAGGCACACCCTCCGGCCTGCATGCCTGAGCTAAGGGCAGGATGCCAGGAAGTAAACGCTACATGAATCATCTGCCCAACTTAAGATGGCCACAGATATGTTGGGGTGGTGGTTTTCCAAGTACCGTATATACTCGTGTATAAGTCGACCCGTGTAAAAGCCGACCCCCCTACTTTTGCCCAAAAAATATGGGAAAACGTATTGACCCGCGTATAAGCCTAGGGTGTGAAATGCAGCAGCCAGAACACAGAGACAGGGAGCCAGAACACAGGGATTTTAACCAGAACACAGGGATTTTAGCCAGAACACATGGATATTAATACCAGAACACAGGGATATTAATGCATATTAATGCCAGGACACAGGGATATTAATGCATATTAATGCCAGGACACAGGGATATTAATGCCAGGACACAGGGATATTAATGCCAGGATACAGGGCTATTAATGCCAGGACACAGGGATATTAATGCCAGGACACAGGGATATTTATGCCAGGACACAGGGATATTAATGCCAGGACACAGGGATTTTAGCCAGGCCACAGAGACTGTAGCCAGAACACATAAGGGATGAGTAAGGTAGTTTCACATTAAACAGAGCTGTGCTGCTTCTAAGAGCCGTTCTGTGCTTGTAAGCGTGACTAAACACATTGGAATGTAGAGAATGCTGAGAGAGAGCTGCAGCTCTTCATGGAGATCAGGAGGTGGGCGGGACTGAACAGCTAACATCAGCTTGTCCCGCCCACCTCCCCGACATCAAGCTGAAAATCTGACACCTCTCTCAGCATTCTCTACATTCCAATGTGATTAGTCACACTTACAAGCACAGAACGGCTCTTAGAAGCAGCACGGCTCTGTTTAATGTGAAACTACTGATCACCCACAGACACTGACTCGGGTATAAGTCGAGGGGGGTCTTTTTCAGCACAAAAAATGTGCTGAAAAACTCGACTTATAACCGAGTATATACGGTAATTTCTCAGCAAAATAAAGCATGGAGACCTTGATGAATGTTTTGAATATTAAAAATCAATCAAATAGCATTTTCAATTTGTGGTGCTCAGATACAGTTTAGTTCAACTTTAAAAAATAATTACAGGCTTTTGCATGTTATACATTGTTATATTGGTTCAGCTTGGACCTATGTATTTGACATACCTGGCCGATGCCACTGGAAGCTGGAAATTAGGAATGCTTCTGGGCCCCCTGCTGAAGGCTGCTGTCCACACTTTGTTTACACAGGAAGTCAGCCCCTTGGTATGAGTGCCATTCAGAGAATGTTGTGCAACTTCTGAATGAATACAAAGTGTTCTCTGATTGGACAAGATAGAGAGGCGGCGCAGTGATAGCCTGCCTCCTGTATTATCAAGGCATCAGGCCATCCATTCCGAAACCATATAGGAGCCATAGATACAGTAGAAGCACTTTTATAGTGATAAGTTCTTATTTGCAAATGTATGAAAAACCTCCCTTTGTTGCAATAGTTTTGTCCACGTAACTGCAATTTGAAAATGCATACAGTAGGGATATACTTTATACTTTTTCAAGATTTTCTGCTGCATTGCTAAATCAAATTGGTCTGTATATTTAAGCCCTAAAACTAATTTTCACAGGAAAGCAGGCAACTGGAGATGCCTATTTGTACCTGTAACCTTAGAAGCCATTGTAACAGGGTACCCCAGGAGATCTCAAAACAGGATAACTGCTTTATGCATCTTCCTTCTTTGCTGGTAATGAGTAGTCGCCCTAGTGAATCCCACTTTGGATCTTTAGAATGCGTATACTGTTACTGCTTGAATGGTCCTGGGGTGCCTAGCAGGAATTAATCACTGGCACCAATGAGCATCTGGAGGTGCATTGTATTTGTGTAAAAGCTTCATTTTGGAACTTGTATATATGTGTTTTAAGAACAGCCCTAATTAGTGTTCAGTATAATCAATGATTCTTGTCTAAAGTCTGCATATTTCGTTGCCATAAATATACCTATGTTTTCATCCTACTACAGGGAGTGCAGAATTATTAGGCAAGTTGTATTTTTGAGGAATAATTTTATTATTGAACAACAACCATGTTCTCAATGATTCCAAAAACTCATTAATATCAAAGCTGAATATTTTTGGAAGTAGTTTTTAGTTTGTTTTTAGTTGTAGCTATTTTAGGAGGATATCTGTGTGTGCAGGTGACTATTACTGTGCATAATTATTAGGCAACTTAACAAAAAACAAATATATACCCATTTCAATTATTTATTTTCAGCAGTGAAACCAATATAACATCTCAAAATTCACAAATATACATTTCTGACATTCAAAAACAAAACAAAAACAAATCAGTGACCAATATAGCCACCTTTCTTTGCAAGGACACTCAAAAGCCTGCCATCCATGGATTCTGTCAGTGTTTTGATCTGTTCACCATCAACATT
>BLSH010431310.1:327695-367297 GCA_018402905.1 Glandirana rugosa
TCCCACTCCGGTTCGTTCCAAAAGCATATGTTTGTATTTCCATAAGTACAGTCGACAGATCTAGAGACCTAGAAGACTGATTAAACTGGACGTCAAGTGAAACTTCTCCTGGAGACGGATCCGGAAATAAGTAGTGTACGAATCTAGTCGACAGATCCGACCCGAAAGTCCCTTGGTTCAACATATCCAAAGTTATAAATTCAAAACATATGCAAAATCTCCCTGAACATTAGTATATCCTATATATTTCTACAGTATATTCCTACTTTTTATCTCCACCGGTTTTTTTTTTTTTTTTTTCCTATACTTCACCTATATGTGACACACGTCTTAATAATCCGTTTAAGTAGGCTTTCGAGCCTATACAGCTTGGAGTAAGACAACATGCATAAAGAGGATGATGTGGTCAAAATACTCATTTGCCTAATAATTCTGCACACAGTGTATATCCACTTCATATCCTTTTTTTTTTTTTTTTTTGGCCACCTCTATTTTTCATCCTTATATGACATCTTTATATATCCTATATGATTACAAGTCCCTCTAAAACGTATACAAAACTTAAATATTGAAACCTATACAACTTGGTTCCCTGAAAGCCCAGCCTAGACAGCTGATCTAAGCATGTGATGAATAAAGGCCTAGGCAGAGGTCCTCTTCAAAGTGAACTGCAGGTCAAATTAGTCAGAAGATCCAGAGATCTAGACAGCTGACATGAATACCTTTATGTTTGTATACGAAAACCTTGCTTGGCCTCACCCTAGCTGTAGGTTTGTTTTTGGTCATTCATGACTTTGTGGCCCGTGTAAGTGGGGGTGTAGCAGAGGTGTGTTCTTTGCTTACATACTTTGTACTAAAAGGTATCCTTCTTTATCATCTCAGAAAGTTTGGGGTGTATTTAGTTCAGACTCTGTGTATTTCTGTAACAGTTGAAATAAACAAAGGCAGCAGAGCCAGTGCTCTCAGACACGGTAGTCCACTTGTGTGCATAAAGCCAAACATAAGCTGTTCAGCTGAGAATATGTGAACAGCTTTCATATAGGCAAAGCTGCTGTTTGTAAAATATTGCTGTTTGTTTTATCTGCTTATCACTTGACTTCCCCCTGGTGACAAATAATTTCACTTGATCATTTACCTAAGTAAGCAATAGGGTGTTGTTGAGCGGTATTGTTTTTCAACAGCCCCATGTAGAGACTTCTCTGATCTAAACAAAAGAATTGTGAGTAGCTCTAGGTAGCTATTGTATTTATGCATCTACATTATTAATAAATTGCTGAGAATATTATTAAAATATTTTAGTTTCCATATATGCATTAAGCTGATAACAAAAATAAATACATTTCTTTTTATTTCCAGTTGTATAGTAATGGCATGAGTTTAAAGTGAACCTGTATTTTACCCAGGCAAGGCATATTTATTAATGTAATGCAGTGCACAAGTGCTAGCACGTGTATAGATGGAGTCATTTGGTCCTAGTTTAAGAGCATTTTGCAGGATTTGTGAGGCCTGTGTGTACAGTATACAAATTGAATGTGGTATATGAGTGCTTACCAAAAATTAAAATAAACAGAGGTGATGGACTTGATACCAGCACACGGCCATTGAACTCAGCAGATTCTTTGTTTAAGATATCCATTTGGGAGAATATAACACAGCCCAAATCAGGAACCCTAGCAACCAATGCCCAGCCCTGATGGAGTGTAAATTCTTGGACCCTGAAACACGTTGAGTACCTTTCTTCTACTGGTTGTGAATCCATTGTCAAGAAATAAAGGTTATATGGACTTTTCAACAGATAATTTGGTGCTTTGTTCCTTCTGTTCACATATGAATTCTTGTAACCACCTGTTATTCTATTCAGTTCAAATGACGTTGCTATTTTCTGAATGTAATCCATATATTAAAACCAGAGGTATAGTAATCCTTTATTTCTAGGTAAAATATAACCACCATTCCCCTCCACACAACCATACTTAAAGTACCTTAATGCAAAGTCATCTTCAGTCTTCCATCTCCCTGCCACAAAAAAATTTCAAAGTATTGGTCATGCCTGCTCACTCGCTCCCCATAGACTTTCATAGGCCTGAAAGGTGATGGAATTATACAACTTTATAGGAAATGAGTGCAGACATGGCTGGTGCTAAGAAGATTTTTGGTGCCAGGAGACCCAGGAGATGAAGAACTGAAGAAGGCCCAGCCATAGTATTAAGGTAAGTCTGGCTCTAGGGCAATAGGGTGTTTGTTTTTTTGCCAAGGAGACAAGAGATAAAGGACAAGTGTATTTTTTCTAATGATTCTAAGTTCATTATTGCCAAATATTGTATTAACTAAATTCTCTTATTCTTATTGGTTTTAGCTCCAGAAACTTAAGAAATCCCTATCCTTCAAGACCAAGAGCATACGGAGTAAAAGTGCAGACAATTTCTTCCAAAGAACTAATAGTGACATGAAATTTCAAGTAGATTTGGAGCTAGAAGATAGCCCAACCAGCAACAGAAGGACCCAAAGCTCAGAAACTCAGTCAGCAAGTCCTACCAAAGTAATACAGCCACCAGATAACAAAACACACATTTTCCAGGAACATGTCTTTAAAAAACCCACATTCTGCGATGTATGCAACCACATGATTGTAGGTAAGACTTACAGTATGGTAAAAATGGTATCTTATGTAGATATGCTGGTGACAAACCCTAACTTAAACATGGACTTCAGCAAAACTGCACAGTTGAAATATATATATATGTTATATGTTTTACCTAACAGTTCTGTTTAGTATTAGAATTTTAATACCTCTGTATCCACTAGGTGGATGCCTTACTTTTCTGTATAAGTGGTTAGCAAAACACCCAGATTACCTTTAGGCTTTTAGGTGGCATACCTAATATTGAAGAAGTAGCATCACATTAAGGAATTCATATCTCTGCTTTCCCCTCCTGTATACATGCCGCCAGTGTTAGCCTGACAATCAGACAACAGAGCTTTCATTGACTTACACTGCTAGTCTTTCCTGTTCCTGTTTGAGCTGTGGTACACAGCAGATTATATCAAGGTAATATAATTTATATTTCAGGTATGTATACTACTCTAGCAGTAATTAAGAATTCATGTAATTATTTCTTGATTAGCACCTTTATTTTCAAATTTCATAAAAGTTCAGCTTTAATAGGGCAGTGTGTAGAGCGATGATAATGTACAGCATGTATGTATCATAACTCACTTTACTTTAAATATACATAGAAGATTCCTTCTGACTGGTTAATACAGGTAACTGGACTTTTCTGTTCTGGTCATTAAATATACCCTCTTTACCATAAGATTAATATAGTCATCCTGTATGGAAAATGTATTGCTCATCAAATATTAGCTGTCGACGTGTAAGTGTAGACTAGAGCATGAAAGCCCAATTTTCTGATGTGGATAATACAGGCACACAGATGATCTGAAGCTAACAATAACTTAATTAATAGTCTTTGTCAGTACACCCAATAATTTACCTTTTGTTGGCACTCAAGGAGCAGGAAATATAGACGCAGGCATTTTCCATGCTCTGTCTCAGCTTTGCACAGCATACAATCACTTTTATCTGTCATTGTTTCTTTCACACAAACATACAGTGTCCAGTCACAGCCTCTCCTTGAATGCAATGTTGTATCTTTACCTGCTATTCTCAGTCTCTGCCCAATGTGCTTACAATCCTGGTAAGAAAAATATTTTCTGGCTTGCTTAAAATAAAACACGATAATTTTGAAGCTTGAATATAAATACATTGTGAAGCATTTTTAATTCAGAAACCAGAGGAGATGCAGCTTCATTACACAGTTAAAGTATAACTAAAGGCTCATGTATGACACTCTAAACCAGCATATCTCAACCTTTTTTTCAGTCCCCGGAACCCTTAAAATTATGCAAATGAGGCACCCCAGTTAAAATATAGAAAATGTAAATATTATTTATCAATGGGAAACCAGACTCTGGGGCAATGCAGACAATCTCCCCACTCCTCCCTTCATATCGAAGGTCCCCCTATCACACCAGAGGTCCCCCTTCACATCAGAGATCCACATTATATCAGAGGTTCCCCCCTACACATCAGCATTCTCCCTCCATGTTGCAGTCACCCATTCACATCAGAGTCCCCAATCACATCAGTGCTCCTCTTATACATCAGAGGACCCTCCATAGATAAGTGCTCCTTATTAAATCAGAGTTGCCCGTTTACATCAAAGGCCAGCTATACATTAGTCCCCTATCACAACACAACCTCCCCATCACAGAGCCCCCCAGATATAATGTCTCCCCATCAGAGAACCCCCCAATCACACAATACCCTTTTTACATCAGAAGCCTACGTTCTGGCTCCAGCAGCACAGCAGAGGGCAGGGGGATTGAAGAAGTCTAGAGGAGGATGACTTCCATCTTACCCTGAGTACTGGGGCAGCCCTGCATACTGCCTGCCCAGGATCAGAGTCATATGTTGCCATTGTGCGGACCTGCTGGCCACTAGCACCATAGCAACAAATGACACTGTGCATCCTGGCCTCTCAACCTATGATGTTAATCCAAAGTAAACTGGGTCCTACGCTTGTGGCAACCTTGGGGAACCCAGACAGCACCCTGGTTGAGAAATACTGGTCTAAACAAGTACCAAATTTAGTTACTATGTGGTTCACAAGCCTCATAAAATTAACAAAACCCTTTGTTTACCTTCCGTCTCTGAGCCAAATCCTCTTTCATCTCGATCTCACATGCTCCCCCCTCTCAGATACAGTTCACAGTGTAAATGTTTTAGCAACAGTGGGCAGAATTAGGTGTGATCAAACTACAGCAGTGACAATTCTTTGAATAATAAAAATGAGTTCAATAGAGTTTTTGGTTTGTGATGCTCAGATGCAATGAAGATCCACTTTACAGTTTAATCTAAGTCAATGTCAGGGTTAGACTTAAGCCCCGCACACACGATCAGAAAATCGTACAGAAAATACCGCTTTCGAATCGATCGTACGATAATCGGATCATTAGTACAGAGCTTTCGAAAGCGATCATGACAGTTCATCCGTTGTTTTCCGATCGGACATGCAGGATAAATGTTCTTGCATGGTGCCCGATCGTACGATTTTCTTTTCATTGGTACAGCTGTTTTTCGAAAATGCAATACAAATACACTACAATACATCACATTGCTTCCGATTTTTTATTCTGTCATGCGAGAATTTTCGTGACTAAAGTAAACTCTTCCGATTCGATCTGAGATTAGCATGCGGAAAAAAACGGACGATCATTCGTCCGATAATCTCATCGTGTGTACCGGGCATTAGGCTCCTTTCACACATGCAGACCGTTCATTTCATCAGTTCAGTCACATTTTTTCAAAGAAAAAATGGATGAAGTTTATCTCAGTTTGTCATCCGTTTTTCATTCGTTTTTCATCAGTTTTTTTGCATCTACCAGCTAGAGTACTTAACCATTTAAGTCCCAGAACCATTTTTTTCATGCAAAAATGGACCATTTGTCCATTTACATCTGTTTTTTTGTCCAATCCGTTTTTTAACGGAAAAAATATGGGGGCTTCGATCCGTTCCAAAAAACAGATGTTGGCGGAAGTGGATGTAAACAGACATAAATGGATGATCATCCATTTACATCCGTTTTTCCATAGAGATGCATTGATGTCTGTTTTTCATCCCTCAATGGATGGATGAAAAATGGACAAATGGTCCACATGTGTGAAAGGGGCCTTAGGATCAAGGTCAAGGTCAAAGATTGGGGTCAAAGGTTAGGGTAAGTATATTTTATCTAGATTTTAAAAAAGTATTTATTTTTTATTAGTATCAATGTCAGTTAGTGTCAGCATGTTTTAGGTAGGATAAACAAAGCAAAATGTGCACCATTGTTTCTGGGTATGGGTACAAACAACAAAAAAATACATGTGTGGTATTGCTATGATTGTCAGGAGCAGGAGAACTTTTGGTCATCCTTTGGTGGTAGGTTATGGTAATATCAAGGTAAATACAGCTACATCTTTTTAAATATATTGTTTTACTTTTTTCAGACAGTTTTTCTTTAACTATAAAACAAAATTATGAGATATTGATTACTATTTACCACTAAATGAAAGCTCAATTTGTCCTGAAAAAAAAAACAAGGTGTAAGCCACCTGGTTACACAAAATAGTTGCAATGATATGTACAGTTTTACTAATATATGCCCAGTTGCACAATTGTGTTCAGGCATTAGGATTTGTGTTACCCTCAGTCATGCAGGGGTTAAGCAGATTTTTGTTTTAGAAGACAAGTTTATTATGCAACTATTAGTAAGGACTAAAGTAATGAAAATATCTCTAGGTTCTGTTTTGTAATAAAAGAGGAAAGTGCACTTGTGTAGTAGTTTTCATGCAAACAATATGTTGTAAGAAGATGTGTGGAAAAAAGATAATGATCTTGTTTTTTTTAATAATGAAGAATGTAGTGCATTTTGTAAGGAAGATTTTAGTTTATCATAATAGTACTCTTTGAGCTCTTGAAGTCTACTTTAGTCTCTCTTCCCTCTGTCAGCCATTATGTATTATACCAGACTTTTCTAAAATGGAGATTTCTGGTGATTTTTCCATTCTAGCTTGCTGAAGCTACACATCTTCTTCCCAGAACTGCACCTCGCCTTACTCGCATGTGCAGTGCAACCCCATTTTAATAGGAAATCCATCAACAGATTGATGAGCTGTGTTTAGGATTTCCATTGAAGTAAATATTGAAATGATTTTACAATAAAGTGAATATTCTCTTGCATCCTGTATGTTCACTTGGGCAAGAAGTGAGAAGAGAATTTCCCAACAGGTAAACAGACAGCAAGAGACATCTACAAAGATGTAGAGGGGAAAAAAAGGCGCCATTCCAATTTTTAGGTTCAAACAAAACAATCAATTTATTAATCAAACAAAATATATCAAATAGCTGACACATTTCAGGGTTTATGAAAATGCTCCCTTCATCAGGACTGAATGATGTGGAAAAAATAGAACCATAGTTGTAATTAGAACCTAAACATGAACTTGTGATAATAGCAGCATTCACTCCAGCAGTTGGGGTAACAGCCAATTCCACTCAAAGTACCAAGTACTGGCACCACAGCTACTACTCTGTATAAGGCCTTGTTCACACCTGAGCGATTTTCTGCTTGAAGCTTGTAGCTCTAAAGTGCTCAACAAGCCAAATCCCTTTAATTTCGATGACCCCTGTTCACATCTGTGCATTCTGTCACCTGAAGAAAAATGCCTAAAGCTCAAAAAAGTACATGAGCTGCTTTATGGCAGATTAAAAGAGTTTTTGGCCCCATAGACTTCAATAGAAAGGCCTGACTTGAGTGTTTTACGAGCGTTTTACGAGCGTTTTCTGCTCAAATAGCAGCTCTCCACCCCTAAGTTCCCTTCGCTCTTCTCCCCCTAATGCTTTCTATTGGCTAAACAAAAATGCCTGAGGTTGTGAAACACTTGTGATACACTTCTAAAACGCTTTCAAAAGCTTGTAAAAAGCTTCAAAAAAGCTTTAAAAAACTGGCAGTTAGTCAGGTTGAAAAAAATATAAGTCCATCTAGTTCAACCAATAAAAAAAAAATTATACAATCTCATATACACAATCCTATACCAACAGTTGATCCAAAGGAAGGCGAAAAACCGCAGAAAAGCATGATATAATTTGCTACAGCAGGGGAAAAAATTATTTCCTGATCTCCCAAGATGCAATCGGATATTCCCTGGATCAACTTTACCCGAAAATGTTAGTACCCAGTTAAACTATGTACATTAAGGCTACTTTCACACTGGGGCATTTTTCAGGTGCCGCATTGCTAAAAATAGCGCCCTTATAGCGCCTGAAAACACCCCCCATCCACCACAGTGTGAAAGCCTGAGCCCTTTCACACTGGGGCGGTAGGCTTGCAGGATGTTACAAAAAGTTCTGCTAGCAGCATCTTTGGGACAGTGCGTTGCGCAGTGTTTACACTGCTCCTCCACTGCCCCTGCCAATGAAATCAATTGCAATCGCTTCCGAAGCGGCTGCACACCGCCTCGGATGCGCAGCGAGCCAACAATTTTAACCCCTCATGGGGGGTTAAAAGCTCTGCGCTCCCATCTGCATCGCGTTCCCATAGCGCCGCTATAACAGCGGTAAATCACTGCTGAAACTAGCGGCGATTTACCGCTACCGCCCGCCTGCCCCAGTGTGAAAGTAGCCTTAGGAAAGAATCCAGACCTTTTTATTGCAATCTACTGAGCTGGCCAGACTCAGCTCTTGAGGGTCTATTCCACATTTTCACAGCTCTCACTGTGGAGAAACCTTTCCGTATTTGGAGATGAAATCTTTTTTCCTCTAGACATAAAGAAGACCCCCTTATCCTCTGTGATGACCTTAATTGGACACAGTAGGAGCCAATCAATGGGTCTGGCGGACGCAATGTCCCCTGGGACCTGCTGATCATTGGGGAAACAGTCAGAACGGCGGTCTGCCTATGTAAACAAGGCAGATAACCATTCTGTAAGAAGGGAAGGGTGTGATCTCTGCCTTCCCATAGTACAAGCACCTCGCACAGTGTACACAAGCACAGTTTAGGCACGCATTTAACCCTTTGATATCCCCTGATGTTAACCCTTTCCCAGCCAGTGTAATTAGTACAGTGACAGTGCATATATCTAGCACTGATCACTGTATTAGTGTCACTGGTCCCCAACAAGGTGTCACTTAGTGTCCGATTTGTCCGCCACAATGTCACAGTCCTGCTATAAGCCACTGATCACTGCCATTACTAGTAAAAAAAAAAAATCCATAAATCTATCCCATAGTTTGTAGATGCTTTTCCTTTTGCACAAACTAATCAATATACTGGTGCTGGTCATATAATTAGAATATCATCAAAAAGTTGATTTATCTCACTAATTCCATTCAAAAAGTGAAACTTGTATATTACATTCATTCATTACACACAGACTGATACATTTCAAATGTTTATTTCTTTTAATTTTGATGATTATAACTGACGAATAAGGAAAACCGCAAATTCAGTATCTCAGAAAATTAGAATATTGTGAAAAGGTTCAATATTGAAGACAACTGGTCCCACACTCTGATCAGCTAATTAACTCAAAATACCTGCAAAGGCCTTTAAATGATCTCTCAGTCTAGTTCTGTAGGCTGCACAATCACGGGGAAGACTGCTGACTTGACAGTTGTCCAAAAGACAACCATTGATTGACACCTTGCATGAGGAGGGCAAGACACAAAAGGTCATTGCAAAAGAGGCTGGCTGTTCACAGAGCTCTGTGTCCAAGCACATTAATAGAGAGGTGAAGGGAAGGAAAAGATGTGGTAGAAAAAAGTGTACAAGCAAAAGGGATAACCGCAACCTGTAGAGGATTGTGAAACAAAACCCATTCAAAAATGTGGGGGAGATTCACAAAGAGTGGACTGCAGCTGGAGTCAGTGCTTCAAGAACCACTACACACAGACGTATGCAAGAGATGGGTTTCAGCTGTCGCATTCCCTGTGTCAAGCCACTCTTGAACAACAGACAGCGTCAGAAGAGTCTCGCCTGGGCTAAAGACAAAAAGGACTGGACTGCTGCTGAGTGGTCCAAAGTTATGTTCTCTGATGAAAGTAAATTTTTTGCATCTCCTTTGGAAATCAGGGTCCCAGAGTCTGGAGGAAGAGAGGAGAGGCACACAATCCATGTTGCTTGAGGTCCAGTGTAATGTTTCCACAGTCAATGATGGTTTGGGGTGCCGTGTCATCTGCTGGTGTTGGTCCACTGTGTTTTCTGAGGTCCAAGGTCAATGCTGCCGTATACCAGGAAGTTTTAGAGCACTTCATGCTTCCTGCTGCTGACCAACTTTATGGAGATGCAGATTTCATTTTCCAACAGGACTTGGCCCCTGCACACAGTGCCAAAGCTACCAGTACCTGGTTTAAGGACCATGGTATCCCTGTTTTTAATTGGCCAGCAAACTCGCCTGACCTTAACCCCATAGAAAATCTATGGGGTATTGTGAAGAGGAAGATGCGATATGCCAGACCCAACAATGCAGAAGAGCCGAAGGCCTATATCAGAGCAACCTGGGCTCTCATAACACCTGAGCAGTGCCACAGACTGATCTACTCCATGCCACGCCGCATTGCTGCAGTAATTAACGCAAAAGGAGCCCCAATTAAGTATTGAGTGCTGTACATGCTCATACTTTTCATGTTCATACTTTTCAGTTGGCCAAGATTTCTAAAATTCCTTTCTTTGTATTGGTCTTAAGTAATATTCTAATTTTCTGAGATACTGAATTTGGGACTTTCCTTAGTTGTCAGTTATAATCATCAAAATTAAAAGAAATAAACATTTGAAATATATCAGTCTGTGTGTAATGAATGAATATAATATACAAGTTTCACTTTTTGAATGGAATTAGTGAAAATAAATAATAAACTTTTTGATGATATTCTAATTATATGACCAGTACCTGTATGCTTATTGGGATTTTTTACCAAAAATATGTAGCAGAATAAATATTGGCCCAAACTGATGAAGAAATTTGATTTTTTTTCTATTTTTTTGTTGGAAATGTTTTATAGGAGAAAGTAAAGAATATTTTTTTTCAAACTGTCAGTGTCTTTTTTTATTTATAGCGCAAAAGATAAAAACCGCAAAGGTGATCAAATACCACCAAAAGAAAACTCTATTTGTGGGGAAAATATGACATACATTTTATTTGGGTACAGCGTCGCACGACCGCACAATTGTCAGTTAAATTAACACAGTGGTGTATGTAAAAAAATGGCCTGGTCATGAAGGGGGGTAAACCTTCCAGAGCTGAAGTGGTTAAAGTGAATAACTCAACACCAAGTTTACTATATATCCCCCTTAAGCTTCTTTTCTCAAGAGAAAATAAATTCAGCTGAGTTCAGTTCAGTATATCGATACGCTCAGGTGTGAATGGAGCCTTAGAGCAGTCTCCTCTAAGGTCACTGAATTTTATGATGGCCATTCATGAAAGATATCCACCTTCTCCAAGTGTTTGAATACCCAGTTCCAGTTCCTGTTTTCTAATAAACAATAGGAACCTGACACCAGGGCCGATCCTAGGGTCACAGACGCCTGGGTGCAGAAATATTTCTGGCGCCCCCACGTGGGTGTGGTTATCTTGCTAACTCCTCCCCTTTACAAATGTTTCCATGGCAGCGACCTAAACACAGAGATGCTGCCCTAAGGAGTCTGTTACCCCAATATCCTCCCACAATCTCTTAACAATAAACAATGGTCAGAGACTGCGGACATAGTACAGGAGATGGTCAGTGACTGCAGAAATGATACAGGAGATGGTCAGAGACTGCAGAAATGATACAGCAGATGGTCAGAGACTGAAGAAATGATACAGGAGATGGTCAGTGACTGCATACATAGTACAGGAGATGGTCAGAGACTGCAGAAATGATACAGGAGATGGTCAGAGACTGCAGACATGATACAGGAGATGGTCAGAGACTGCAGAAATGATACAGGAGATGGTCAGAGACTGTAGACATGATACAAGAGATGGTCAGAGACTGCACGAATGATACAGAAGATGGTCAGCTACTGCAGACATGATACAGGAGATGGTCAGAGACTGCAGACATGATACAGGAGATGGTCAGAGACTGCAAACATAGTACAGGAGATGGTCAGGCTGCAGAAATGATACAGGAGATGGTCAGAGACTGCAGACATGATACAGGAGATGGTCAGAGACTGCAGAAATGATACAGAAGATGGTCAGAGACTGTAGACATGATACAAGAGATGGTCAGAGACTGCACGAATGATACAGAAGATGGTCAGAGACTGCAGACATGATACAGGAGATGGTCAGAGACTGCAGAAATGATACAGGAGATGGTCAGAGACTGCAGACATGATACAGGAGATGGTCAGAGACTGCACGAATGATACAGAAGATGGTCAGAGACTGCAGACATGATACAGGAGATGGTCAGAGACTGCAGAAATGATACAGGAGATGGTCAGAGACTGCAGACATAGTACAGGAGATGGTCAGACTGCAGAAATGATACAGGAGATGGTCAGAGACTGCAGACATGTTGCAGGAGATGGTCGGAGACTGCAGGGGATGGTCAGAGACTGCAGAAATGATACAGGAGATGGTCAGAGACTGCAGACATGATACAAGAGATGGTCAGAGACTGCAGACATTGTACAGGAGATGGTCAGACTGCAGAAATGATACAGGAGATGGTCAGAGACTGCAGACATGATACAAAAAATTGGTCAGAGACTGCAGGAGATGGTCAGAGACTGCAGAAATGATACAGGAGATGGTCAGGGACTGCAGACATGACACAAGAGATGGTCAGAGACTGCAGAAATTATACAGGAGATGGTCAGAGACTGCAGACATGATACAGGAGATGGTCAGAGACTGCAGACATGATACAGGAGATGGTCAGAGACTGCAGACATTGTACAGGAGATGGTAAGACTGCAGAAATGACACAGGAGATGGTCAGAGACTGCAGACATGATACAAAAAATGGTCAGAGACTGCAGACATGACACAAAAAATGGTCAGAGACTGCAGATATGATACAAGAGATGGTCAGAGAGTGCAGACATGATACAAAAAATGGTCAGAGACTGCAGACATGATACAAGAGATGGTCAGAGACTGTAGACATGATACAAGAGATAGTCAGAGACTACAGAAATGATACAGCTGATGGCCACAGACTGCAGAAATGATACAGGAAATGGTCAGAGAGTGCAGAAATGATACAGGAGATGGTGGGAGACTGCAAACATGATACAAGAGATAGGCAGATACTGCAGAAATGATACCGCTGATGGTCAGAGACTGATCAGTGCCACCTCATTAATGTAGCCTATCAGTGCCACATCATCAATGCAGACTATCAGTGCTACTTCATCAGTGCTCATCAGTGCCACCTCATCAGTGCATACCAGTACTGCCTCATCAGTGCCACCTCATCAGTATCATCAGTGCCTTCCAGTGCAACCTTGTCAGTGCATACCGTTCCACCTCATCAGTGCCTACCAGTGCCACCTCATCAGTGCATACCAGTGCCATCTCATCAGTGCATACCAGTGCCACCTCATCAGTGCATACCAGTGCCACCTCATCAGTGCAGTCTATCAGTGCCATCTCATCAGTGCCAGCACATCATGAGTGCCACCTCATCAGTGCCAGCACATCAGTGCAGTCTATTAGTGCCACCTAATGAGTACCCATATGTGAAAAATGTGAGATCAGAAACTCACCTCCTCATTGTGGCCATTACACTTTGTCCATGAGCCAATCCCGCCCCTCCTGTGGACTACATCTCCCATAATTTTTTGCAGTACAGAAGGGAGGGGGAGGGAGGAACACTCTGCTCTGTTTCCCTCCCCTAACCTCTGTACTGCTGGGAGAGTGAAGGAAGGAGGGAGGAGGGAGTAGACATAGGAGGAGAGGGGCGGGACGCTGGGAAAGTGCATACAACAGTCTGTATGACAGAGGCAGGGGGCGGGCAGCTTCCCGGAGGGCGGTGGCCGTGAGATGAGAAGAGCCTGCTCTGTCCTGTGAATGAAACTCAGAGGAGGAGCGGCTTCAGCCTGTGTGCTGCTTGTAGCATCGCCGCTCCTCCTCTTAGTTTCATTCACAGGACAGAGCGGGCTCTTCTCATCTCACGGCCGCCGCCCTCCGGGAAGCTGCTCGGCAGGGATGAGCACTGAGAAAGTGGAGTGAAGGGAGAACTCTACAGTTTGGCGCCCCACAACCCGCGGCGCCTGGGTGCAGTGCACCCTGGGTACCCGCCCAGGATCGGCCCTGCCTGACACTACTAATTGTTTTGATAGCTGTCTGCCTCCCCATTGGAGAGCTAAAGCACCACAGGTGGAAGGAAAGAAAATCACTTGATTCCCCCATAAACACAGTCAGTGTTGATTGATGGGGGAATGCCTCCTTCAGCACTATTGTGTTCTGTCAGCTGGGGGAAAGAGGGGGGCTTAGCCAGCCGGCAGAACACAATGACTAAAGCTGATTTTTAATGTATTAAGGTTTTTAAATTCTGAATGACACTGTGTAAAAAAAAAAAAAAAAACACAGTAAACAGACGTCACCCAGAACATCTAAAGTATGTGGTGAAAATAAAAAGGGATAGATAACCACTCAGTATTTCACTTGTATTCTCATAAATGTAGTATGGTATGATTCAGGGGGTGAATTCTTGTTTGCTGTACCTTCCTTTTCTGACCAGCCAGGCTACATGCCTTCAAGGGTTAGTATGGGTCCTTAGGGGATCACATTTTTTTCTTTATTTTATGTGGTCTCTCTTAACAATCCATATCAATGCCCTATCTAGAATGCAGTAGGGATTTTCTGCGGGACCCCACACTGTTTTTTTCTTTTTCCTTTTTTTGTGGGGTTCCCTGTAAAAATCCATACCAGATCCCTGTCTAGGATAAGGATCTGCTACCTATTTTAGGGGTGACTTTATGGCACTTTTTTTGGCCATCCAGGCTGAATGCCTGGACAAGAGTCTGTTGTAGATATTAAGGGAAACCCCTCGCAAAAAAAAACTGTATGGGGTTCTGCTCAAAATCCACACCAGACCCTTATTCAGGAATGCAGCATGGGAGACCAGCATACAGCCCGCCTCATCCTGAACCATACTAGGCTACATGCCCTAAACATTAGAGGTGGGTGCCTTGCCAGCAGGATACCCAGTGAATGACACGTTGTGCCCATGTTGATGGAGACAAAGACCTCATCCCCACATCCCTGGATGTGGGGTTCTGCAGGGGAAAACTGATTGTAATCTGGAAGCCCACTTTAAAATAGGAGGCCCTCAGATTTCCACCCCCCATGTACCCCTAGTAAAGTAAATAAGCATACCAACTAAAGAAAAGGTCTTTAATGTAATAAAAAAAAATGCCCTGCAATGTAAATTCAACATCAGTCATGTACTGTGGATCGATTGTCAATCACCATGAGCAATGTCCTACTGACCCTTTGACACGACTACCCACACCATGACAATCCTTTCCTGTTGCACTCCTGGAAAAATGCCAGTTCCCCTGCCAGCTGTTGAATGTCAACATACTGGCTAGGGATGCTGGTTGATGTCAATGACTTCATAAGGTAATGACCATATGTGTCAATGACATCCCCCAGGATCCCCATGACACTACCTGCCTGGAATTTGCATGTTCTCCCTGTGCCTGCGTGGGTTTCCTCCGGGTACTCCGGTTTCCTACCCCACACTCCAAAGACATGCTGGTAGGTTAACTAGATCCTGTCCAAATTGGCCCTAGTATATGTATGAAAGTGAGTTAGGGGCCTTAGATTGTAAGCTCCTTGAGGGTAGGGACTGATGCGAATGTACAATATATGTGTAAAGCGCTGCGTAAGTTGACAGCGCTATATAAGTACCTGAAATAAAATAAAATAATAATAATAATAAGCTGATGAGTAATTTAGCAACAATTATTTATTTATTTTTTTTGGTGGAGCACATCCAACAGGTGTTCCACTTTACATGCAGGCTTAAGGAATTCCCCAGTGATGGTATTTAACCACTTCCCACCCGGCTTATTGACAAATAACGGCCGGGCGGTGGTTCCATTATCCTGACTGGATGTCTATTGATGTCCTGTCGAATAAAATGGATGAAATTGACTGTTTACCATGTGACCGGCTGTGTCCAATCACAGCCGATCACAAATGTAAACAAAAACCTGTCACTATGTGATCTCTACTTTGTCTCCTCACACACCGATCGTGTGAGGAGAGAACAGTGCAGGGATCATTGAGGGATTCAATGTATTGTCCACTGTATTGTACGTTACTGTGCACAACACCCCCCCCCCCCCCAATAAAGAGAACCTGTCAACAGTGCCATCTGGATCTGTCACAACCCATTTGGATCTGTCACAGCCCACCTGTCACACAGGCCATCTGTAACACAGGCCCGCCACACAGCACCACCACCGGTACCTCCACTAGTACCGTCATGGGTACCATTAAACACAGGCGCGTTACCAGTACTGGTACCACTACACAGGCCAGCCACCAGTACCGCCACCGGTACCACCACACAGGTCCACCACTTGTACTGCCATCGGTACCGCCACACAGGCCAGCCACCAGTTCCGCCACAGGTACTGCTAAATGCAGGTCCACCACCAGTACTGCCATCGGTCCTGACACACCGGCAGCCACCAGTACCGCCACCAGTACCACTAAATGCAGGTCCGCCACTAGTACCGCCACCCATCAGTACTGCCATCGGTACAGTCACCCAGGCCCACCATGTCTCAGAGAGTCTATACCCCTGAGGAGGCATATGACATCCTTGCCATATCAGATGATGAGAGCAGCGGGGAGCTCTCATCATACAATTTTGGTTTGGAGTATGAGCCAGTAGAGGGCACACAGTCTGATTCAGCGGAGGAAACTGCCCGCCCTCCTAGAAGAATAAGAAGATCAGGACCAAGATCCGAAGACCTGCCCACCAGCAGCAGCGCCAGACCCCAGGAAGAGGAGCCCAGTACAAGTACTGGAACTACACGCCCAACCCAAGGAACCCTAATCCGGGTCCAGGCCCAGTCCTTCCTTCCCGATGCCCTGGCAAACCCTGTATGGTTACCTGCCAACTCAGGGTCCGCAAGACTCCCCAATTTCACCGCACAGCCAGGTGTGCAGGTCGACACTACCAATTTTGCCCCATTGGATTATTTTTATTTGTTTTTCTCCCCCAAATTGCTGCAGAGTATGGTGGACCAAACCAATCTCTATGCAGAGAAATTTATTGCTGTCAACCCCACTACATCTTACGCCCGCATGGTCAATTGGTGACGTCTGACACTGGATGAAATAAAATTATTTTTGGGCCTTACATTTAATATGGGGCTTACAAAATAAAAGTGAACTACATGCGTACGGGTCCACCAACCCCATCCACAACATGCCCATATACTCCGCTGTCATGTCCAGGACAAGATATGACATGATTATGCATTTGCTGCATTTTAGCGATAATTCCCAGTGCTCTCCCTAAGATCACCATAACCATGATAAATTGTACAAAATACACCCCCTAATTAATTGGATGTTGGGCCTCTATATGTGGCCAGGCTGTGTGAAAGTCTCACACATGTGGTATTGCTATACTCAGGAGGAGTAGCAGAATGTATTTTGGGGTGTAATTGTTGCTATGTACATGCTGTGTGTTGGAAATATCTTATAAATGGATAAGCTTGTGTAAAATAATAGCGTTTTCATTTTTTTCCACATTTTCCAAAAACTTTAAAAATTAAACGTTCAAAAGACTCATTATGCCTCATAGATTATACGTTGGGGTGTTAGCTTTCCAAAATGGGGTCATTTGGTGGGCAATTCCATTGTCCTGGTGCTCCAGGGCCTTCAAAAGTGTAATAGGTGGTTGAGAAATGAGATGTGTAATTTATGCTTCTAAAATGCCTGACGGTGCTACTTTAATGTTGGGCCTCTGTATGTGACCAGGCTGTGTAAAAGTCTCACACATATGGTATCGCCATACTCAGGAGAAGTAGCAGAATGTATTTTGGGGTGTCATTTTTTTCTATGTAAATGCTATGTGTTAGAAACATCTTATAAATGGACAACTTTGTGTAAAAAAAATGTGTTTTCATTTTTTTTCCACATTTTCCAAAAAGTTCTTGAAAAAAATGAACCATTCATAACACTTATTATGCCTCATAGCTTTCCAAAATGGGGTCATTTTGTGGGCAATTTCATTATCCTGTTGCCCCAGGGCCTTCAAAAGTGTAATAGGTAGTCAACAAGTTAGAGGTGTAATTTATCCTCCTAGAACACTTGATAGTGCTCCCTGCATGTTGGGCCTCTCTATATGGCCAAGCTGTGAAACTGTCCCACACATATGGTATCGCCATACTCAGGAAGAGTAGTAGAATGTGTTTTGGGGTGTAATTTGTGATATGTACTGTATATGCCATGTGAGAGAAATAACCTGTTACAATGACAATTTTGTGAAAAAAAGTCTTCATTTTGAAAAGAATTGTGGGAAAATACTGAGCATGCCTCTTACTAAATACCTTGGAATGTCTACTTTCCAAAAAGGGGTAATTTGGGGGGGTCTTTGTACTGTCCTGGCTTGTTAGGGTCTCAAGAAATGAGATAGGCCGTCAGTACATCAGGTGTGATCAGATGTGATAAATTTTCAGTGATTTGCACCATAGCTTGTAGACTCTATAAATTTCACACAGACTAAATAATATCAACTAATTTGGGTTATTTTTACCAAAGAAATGCAGAATTTTGGCCCAAATTTATGAAGAAAAATGACTTTTTTTGCAAATTTTTACAGTAGAAACGAAAAAAAAAAGAGTTTTTTTTTTCAAAAGTTTCACTATTTTTTCGCTTATATCATAAAAAATAAAAAAAACCCAGTGGGGACTAAATACCACCAAAAGAAAGCTCTATTTGTGAGAAAAAAAATCATAAAAATTTTGTTTAGATACAGTGTAGCATGACTGAGTAATTGTCACTCAAAGTGTCAGACCACTGAAAGCTGAAAATTTGTCTGGTCAGGAAATGTTCTAAGTGCCTGGTATTGAAGTGGTTAAGGGTAACTCCACTTTCGTGGGGGGAAAAAATAACAAATAAAGAAAAAAATAATATAGTGCATATAATTGCAACACTAATCATATTGTAAAACGAGTGTGAGATCCCCTGTGCTACTAAGTGAATGGGTTATAAATAATAATATTAATGCATTAGGTGTATTATACAAACGTGTTGAAAATAAAATCAAAAGACAATCCTGGTACAGGTGAGATTGCTGCAAAAACGTATTCACAATATATGTAAAACAATCAAAATGTGATTCTGCGCAATCAGTCCAGTATGTGCTTATTAATACATCAAATTCATAAATAAATTTCTGTGAATTAAGCAATATAAACCCAAATGATTAAATAAATAAATATTAAGTGTCCAATATTAAAGTGCAATGTTGCAGTGATTTTTCTATATACAGTTCCGTGATGCCTTGTGCCTTTCACCAGTCACCTCCATGCTCACAAAACTCTCACCTCCAAACAGCATCAAGAAAGCCTTAAGAACAATATCCCTTATAGGCTTGGGGGTTAATCCTCAATGTGTTTCATCCACTTCACTATAAAGTTGCCTCTAGAAGACCTCTCAAATACAGCCTGGAAACCAGACCAATTTGGGCTTTGTAATAATACACACTGTGCCACTGTTGTATCAAATCTTCAGGCACTTTAAATACCAATGGCTCCAATCACATAGGGGAATAAAGCATAAAGATGCCCCCCCCATAGTGTAATAACATAAAAAAGCCATTTTTTATTAAAAACAAATTGGCTACTTACATCTAAAAAGCATTAAAATTGCATGTACATTTAAAAACAGCGGCGTTCATTGCCTCTCGTGTCACTTCTGGTCTACGATGTCCTCCTTCCATGCCCTACGCGTTACGCCACGTCACGTGACTTCTTCAGGGTAACCGAATTGTTTGTTGTAGCAAGCTATTTAACTACTGGGGACCGGAAGTAATCAGATGGCCATTTTGTTGTAGTCATGTTTACAAATATATGTGTTGGCCATTTTCCTAGTGATTGCCTAATGTCTATACGTTATAATTCTGGATGGGCATTATTGCTCTATCATCCTAGCTATATTGAACTGCATATGTTTAACCACTTCCCTACCGCTGTATATAGATTGACAGCTGCAAAGTGGTTTAGTTATCCTGACTGGGCGTCATATGACGTCTAGCAGGATAACATGCCGGCATGCGCCCACGGGGCCATGAAGCATGGCGATCGGTGATGTGGTATGTCAGTCTGACACACCGCAGCTCTGATCTAGGTAATGGGCTTCTGTCAGAAGCTCATTATCATGTAATCAGCCGTGACGGATCACGGATGATCACAGTGTAAACAGGAAAAGCCATATAACTGCTTTTCCTTGAGTCACGTCTGCGGACACGCCAATCGGCGGCTCTCCTGACAGGGTGAGTCTGTGCTGATTGTTTATCAGCACAGATCCCCTCGGATCGCCACCCTAGATCACCAGGGAGCCAACCAGGACCATAAGGGAGCCCACACAGTGATGCCACCCAGGAACCACCAGGGATGCCACCCAGAGACCACCAGGTAAACGGCACACAATGCTCAATAGGAATGGCACTGTGCCCATCTGTGATGCTTGCCAGTGCCATCCCTATAGCTGCTGCGATACCAGTGCTGCCTATCAGTGCCCACCAATGCTCATCAGTGTCACATATCAGTGCCCATCAGGACCACCTATCAGTGCCACCCATCAGTGCTACCTATCAGTGCCCATCGGTGTCACCTATCAGTGCCCATCAGTGCCATCTATCAGTGTCCAGTGCCACCTATCAGTGCCCATCAATGCTGCCTATGAGTGGCCATTAGTTCCGCTTATCAGTGATCATCAGTGCCGCTTATCAGTGACACATATCAGTGCCTGTCAGTGTTGCTTATCAGTGCCGCCTATCAGTGCCCATCAGCGCTGCATATAAATGTCACCTCATCAGTGCTACCTCATCCGTGCCAATCAGTACTGCCTCATCAGTGGCCGTCAGTGCAGCCTCATCAGTGCCTATCAGTGAAGGAGAAAATGTAATTATTTACAAAAAATCTTCGGTCTTTTTTTATTTGTACCGCAAAAAATAAAAACCCCAGAGGTGATCAAATACCACCAAAAGAAAGCACCTATTTGTGGGGAATAAATGATAAAAATTTAGTTTTGGTACAGCGTCACACAACTGCGCAATTGTCATTCAAAACGCAACAGCGCTGAAAGCTGAAAATTGGTCTGGTAGGGAAGTGCATGGTATAAGTGGTTAAGCACTACACTGATATGAATTCTTTATGGTGGATTTATCACTGCCAGCTTTTGGAATACCACCATTTAAATGGCTGTGGAAAAACAATGCAGCGCCCGCCATTTTCTTGTAGATTTATGAGAATTAGGAACTAAATATGAGTGGCCATTTTCTTGTGGATTCATGTAAAATATACAGCATAAGAGGAAGTGTTGCTAACGAATATCGCTAAATATTACTGTATGAATATTAATGTTAAATTAGATCACAATATAATAAGCTTACATTAAATCTAATTGGAAAACACCCATGTGAATGGCTGTGAAAGAACAACAATGCAACGCCATTTTCTTGTGGATTTATGAGAACTAAATGCGAGAGGGCATTTTCTTGTGGATTCATGTGGAATATACAGCATAAAAGGAAGCATTGCTAATAAAAATTGCTAAATACTACTGTATAAATATTAATATTCAATGAAATCACATTATAATAAGCTTAGATTAAATCTATCAAAATGGGTATCTTGTAACTTGATGGATTGGTGACTAGTATAAATACTAATATTCATAATCCCACCAATCCCACCGCCCAGTTCTATGAGCACGAAGGGGACCGGTGAAAGGCACAAGGCATCAGGGAATTGTATACATAGAAGAAGCACCGCAACATTACACTTTAATATTGGACACTTAATATTTATTTATTTATTCATTTTGGTATATATTGCTTTACTCACAGATATTTATTTATGAATTGTATGTATTAATAAGAGCATACTGGACTGATTGCTCAGAATCCAATTTAGCACTTTAATCATATTGTAATTGAATGTCGTTAAAAATTACCTTTCCTTTTCAATCTGCAGCTCTGTAATTTTCTGAGAATGCTTTGCAATATGGCTACCTAGAGTTGTTCTTTACACAGAGTGTGTACTGACCATTCCCCAGAAACATAATTTCCTGCTTATGTAATTGGCTCACCAGTTTCCCCAGAAGTCTGCACTAAGATACAGATGATACAAGTCAGATTTCAGGCATCCCCTGCAACAAAAATGTCATGGAGAGATACTTTCAATAGGAACACGTCTAAAGGGTGCAGGTCCAGCAGATTTTCTCATTAGTGCCCTGCAGCTGCACACCTGACAGTTAATTATGAAACCACTCCCATTAGATCCACTCAGGACAGAGGCACAGACAAACGCAGAGGGATTTATTCAGAATAACAAAAGGTAGGAATCTGCAACAAAGTTTGTTATAATCCTTGCAATGTATATAGATCATCCAGAGGGGAATGTTTTTTTCTCAACTAAAGTGGAGTTACGCTTTAAAGCAATTGTGTATGTTTAATGCTGCCCTTTAAGCTGCATTAACCGCATGCCGACCGTCCATAGCCGAAAAAACAGCTGCAGGGCGGTTGCATCATTCTGGGAGGGCGTACTGTAATGTCCTCCCAGAATCGCGCTACCTTGCGACCCCTGAGGTGTGCACACAGGAATCTCCGTGCTCACAGGGTTCATGGGTGGGTCACGGAACACGGTAAAGGGCCAATGCCAGCGGGTCTTTACCATGTGATCGCTCCATCCAATGATGGAGTGATCAATGTAAACAAGCCAGCGTCATGTCTGGTTCTCTCTGCTGCTCACACGATCGGTGCAGGGAGAAGCTGCTTGGTGAGGCTGCTAGAGGTATTTTCCTTTTAGTGCCAGTGCCCAGCAGTGCCCCAATCCATGCCAGATCAGTACCCCAATCCATGACATAGCAGTGCCCAGCAGTGCCCCACTCCATGCTAGATTAGTGCCCAGCAGTGCTATATCAGTACCCAGCAGTGCCATATCAATGCCCAGCAGTGCCCCAATCTGTGCCATATCAGTGCCCAGAAGTGACATATCAGTGCCCAGCAGTGCCCCAATCTGTGCCATATCAGTGCCCAGCAGTGCCCCAATCCATGCCATATTAGTGCCCAGCAGTGCCATATCAGTGCCCAGCAGTGCCATATTAGTGCCCAGCAGTGCTCCAATTCGTACCATATCTGTGCCCAGTAGTGCTCCAATCCATGCCATATCAGTGCCCAGCAGTGCCATATCAGTGCCCAGCAGTGCTATATCAGTGCCCCATCCATGCCATATCAGTGCCCAGCAGTGCCCCATTCATGCCATATCAGTGCCACATCTGTGCCCCATCAGTGCTCTACAGTGCCACGTCATGTGTAATTTATGTCCCTGATGCCTGACGGTGCTCTCTGCATGTTGGGCCTCTATATGTGGCCATGCTGTGTAAAAGTCTCACACATGTGGAATTGCCAGGAGGAGTAGCAGAATGTGTCTTGGGTTGTAAACTCACCATGCCTCTTACTAAGTACCTTGGACTGTCTATTTTCCAAAAAGGGGTCATTTGGGGGGTATTTATATTATACTGGCTTGTTAGGGTCTCAAGAAATGAGATAGGCCTTCAGTATATAAGGTGTGATCATTTTTAAACGATTGGCACCATAGCTTGTAGACTCTACAACTTTCACAAAGACCAAATAACATGCACTAATTATGGTTATTTTTACAAAAGACAGGTAGCAGTATAAATGTTGGTCAAAATGTATGAAGAAAAATTACTAATTTGCCAAATTTTATAACAGAAACAAAGAAAAATGCATTTTTTTACAAAATGTTCAATCTTTTTTTGTTTATAGCACAACAAATAAAAACCCCAGTGGTGATTAAATGCCACCAAAAGGAAGCTCTATTTGTGTGAAAAAAGGATAAAAATGTAATTTGGGTACAAGGGGGTTTAAGTGCTCAGTGGGCAAGTGGTTAAATGACCTGCTCCCTGCTGAATGATATTTTTTTTAACTTGCATTTGTAAATGTCCCCCTTGGCAGTTCCCAGCTACCCATGCACTTCTTACCAAAAGACTGCAAATTCCTCTTGAAAAAGGCCAGGTAAAAATTACAAGATTTTGTTCCCATAGACTTCAATAATATCTGGCTGCTATGTTCAGCATTTGTTTATTTTTTAAACGTATTTGGTGAATGTCTGTGTAATGTGAACTACTCCTCTAAACTACTCCTTGTATTTACCAGATTATTTATTTTCTTATTATATGATAAACAGTATTGAGCAGATGGGAAATATCTTGTGCGTTGTCCAGTTTACAGTGTAGGGTATATTGGCTCAGTTTGCCTTTGGCAGCTACCTTGCCGATATGCTGAAGAAACGTATTTTATGTTTCCAGTACAAGATGTAAAGTTTCTTCAGAACAGATGATGATTGGTATTATGTCTAAACATAAGGCTAAACTGATGTCATTGCAACTCTAATAAATGTACAATCAGATATAGGAGTTAGAGGCCAAGGCTGTGATATTCCATCTGCTATTGCAGCACAAACAACTGAAGCCATGAAACAGAAGCTGTTATTCCCATATAATATGTGTAATGATTTAACTGTTTCACAGAAGAAATTTACAAGATCGGGACAATATGCCGAAAAAAAAAATGAACAATAGCTTCTCTAATGAAAATCAGAGGATATAGTGCGAGGGCCATCCTAATAACACCATGGAGCCCCTACTAGGGAGATGGTGGCCTGCGGCACATGTCCTCCAGCACAATTACCCCCCAGGTCACTCTGTGCCCTGCACAATCACCCCTCCCCCTCCAGTCAGTCTGTCCCCCAGTTCAGTCAGTTTGTCCCGACCATGTTATGTTCATACCTTGTAAACAATTTCTGGGCGTTTCGCCAAACTATCTCCAATTATCTCTCTCACGCTCAGTATTCTCTTTTCTATGATAACAGTATTGCCACACATTAAAATTTGTCATCTAAAAAGCCAATTTTAAAGCACCACTCTAAATTAAGTTATAGCAAAGGACAAACTGAAGCCAATGTTTAAGGGATACATCTTTAAACCCCCCAGGTCAGTCTGTTCCCCAGTACACTAACCCCTGTCCCCTTAGTTCAGTTTGTCCCCCAGTACAGTCACTTTGTCCCCAGCACAATCACCCCCCCCCACCCAGATCAGTCTGTCCCTCAGTACAGTCAGTCTGTCCCCCAGCAAAATAACCCCTTTCCTCAAAGTCAGTTTGTCCCTCAGTACAGTCAGTCAGTCCCCCAGCAGATTCGCTCCCCTTTTCCCAGGTCAGTCTGTCTCTCAGTACATTCAGTCTGTCCTCCACCACAACAACCCCTTCAGATCAGTTTGTCCCTTAGCACAATCCCCCCACCTCCCTAACACACCTCAGACAGACCTCAGTGGACTGTGAGAGTTTCTTCCTCCTGTTATATCACAGTCGCTTCATAGTTTACTTTTTTTAGAGTTTATATTCGATATGTGCAAAGAGAGATCACACAAATACTTATAGGTATAACATTTATTAAAAGTAATGACAGACACAGATAAAGATAAAGAAAATATAACAATAATAATAATTAAAGATGCTGTTTCGCCATGGAATCCCCCTGCTTTTCATTCTGTCAGGAACCATGAATCAGACTGAGACAGATGTGCAGTAAAAATCACACTTCTTAATAAAATGGTAAAATAGTACAAGCAGAGCAAACGTAGTCAAAACAAAGCCAGAGTTCGGTAACCAGAGTGGGTAGTCGGAACAAGCCAGTGAAACAGGAATCCAGAGAACAGCGTAGTAGAGGCAGCAAATCCCACCCAGCCTATAAACAAATGACGCCCAGTCGGTGGTTCAGTTATCCTGGCCAGATGTTATAGGACGTCTTTCAGGATAACCAGCGATCGGGGACGCACATCGCGGCGATCGGTGGTCTGACACACCGCATTACCAATCTTGGTAAAGAGCTTCCATCAGAACCTCTTTACCATGTGATCAGCTGTAACCGATCACGGCTGGTCACAGTGTGGAAGAGGCATGTATCGGCTTCTCCTCTACTCGCGTCCGCAGATGCGAGTAGAGGAGAGCCGATCGGCAGCTCTTCTGATGGGGGGGTCTGCACTGATTGTTTATCAGTGCAGCCCCCCCCCCCCAGGATCACCACCCTGGACCACCAGGAAGCCTGCCCAGGGACCATCGGGGAGCCCGGCCAGGGACCACCAGGGAGACCATCAGAAGGCCACCCAGGGACCACGAGGGAGACAATCAGGAGGCCACCCTGGGACCACAGGGAGCCTACCCTAGACCACCAGGTAAAGGGCATACAGTGCACTATAGGCGTGGCACTGTGTCCAAATGTGATGCCTGCTAGTGCCTCCCTAACAGTGCTATTTATCAGTGCCACATATCAGTGCCCACCAGTGCCACCTATCAGTGTCACCTGTCAGTGCTCATCAGTGTCACCTATCATTGCCAAGTGCCACCTATGAGTGTTCATCAGTGCCACCTATGAGTGCCCATCAGTGCCACCTATGAGTGTCCATCAGTGCTGCATATCAGTGCCCATCAGTGCTGCTTATCAGTGCCACCTATGAGTGCCCATCAGTGCTGAATAAAAGATCCTCAACATCAGTGCACATCAGTGCCAACTTACCAGTGCCACCTCATCAGTGTCAATCAGTATTGCCTCATCAGTGCCCATCAGTGCAGCCTCATCAGTGCCCATCAGTGAATGAGAAAACTTACTTATTTACAAAGCTGTGTGATAGAAACAAAGAAAAACTTTTTTTTTTCAAAATTTTCGGTCTTTTTTTATTTGTAGCATAAAAATAACCATAGAGGTGATCAAATACCACCAAAAGAAAACTCATTTTGTGGGAACAAAATCATAAAAATTTCATTTGGGTACAGTGTAGCATGACTGGGCAAATGTCCTTCAAAATGCAACAGCGCTGAAAGCTGAAAATTGGCCTGGGCGGAAAGGGGGGTAAGTTCCTGGTATTGAAGTGGTTAACAGGAAAACACAGTAGAGAGTATCCGGATATGTTGACCAGATGAAGCCACATAAGATATGATCCAGGCAGTTTAAATAGCCAACATGGCTAGCTAATGCGCAGGAAATAAAGACCAGGTGAGTCACTGTGGAATGAAGAGTACTGACAATTAACCGACAACTGAGCAACTAGAACTCTGAGAAGGGAGGGCTGAACCCAGCCCTGAAACAGACCCAGATGATCTGACAGACGCATGCCTAATGCAGCTCTCTTATGAGATGAAAGTCTTACCAGTTTTAGCTGTGGTAATATAGAACTTGAATGTAAGGAAATGGTCACCACACCCTTAAATTCCTGAAAAGAGTGGGCTGGCTTGCCCATAGAGTCAGCTTACAATCACATTTCAATCACATCTCAGAGTCACAAGCACAGACTCAGCTAAAAGTTACCAGAATAATCAAGGTATTGGAAGCTTTATTAGATATTTGTGAGGCAACTAGACAACTAATAATGAGGAAATTTGAACTATGCAATTTTCCCATCACTCCACCCCTGGCTCACAAATATCATACAGCAATGCCTCCAACGGCACATAAAGGCAACATATCAGCATTAGAAGGAAAGCACCTGATAATTGTAAACAAACAGAATATGTATTCTCCCCCCCCCCCCCGGTTTGCCTTAAATGGAAAATGGGGGACCTAAAGTGTATCTAATATAAAGTGTAGATATCTACTTTTGCTGTCAGATTTACCTACTCAGAAAATCTAATGTTAGGGCTGAATAAAATAAAAATATCTAAAGTTGTGTTGGACTAAAACAAAAGAACATCAAACTTTTCTTCTCAAAAGCACAGGAGCGGGTATGAACATCAAAATTTCCTTTCCAAGAGTTTAAAAGCACAGAAGCTTGTCAACATACTCCATATCTGGTGATGGACAGAAGAGAACTGAAAGAACGGTAGAATACAAAGTCCATTTCATCCTCCGGAACATTGCAGCTCACAAGTCATAGACATAGAGGTACATACAGTGCCTTGAAAAAGTATTCATACCCCTTGAATTTTTCCACATTTTGTCATGTTACAACCAAAAATGTAAATGTATTTTATTGGGATTTTATGTGATAGACCAACACAAAGTGGCACATAATTGTGAAGTGGAAGAAAATGATAAATGGTTTTCAAACTTTTTACAAATAAATATTGGAAAAGTGCGGGGTGCATTTGTATTCAGCCCCCTTTACTCTGATACCCGTAACTCCTATCTAGTGGAACCAATTGCCTTAAGAAGTTACTTAAGTAGTAAATAGAGTCCACCTGTGTGTAGTTTAATCTCAGTATAAATACAGATGTTCTGTGAAGCCCTCAGAGGTTTGTTAGAGAACATTAGTGAAAAAACAACATCATGAAGGCCAAGGAACACACCAGACAGGTCAGGGATCAAGGTGTGGAGATGTTTAAAGCAGGATTAGGTTATAAAAAAATATCCCAAGCTTTGAACATCTCATGGAGCACTGTTCAAGCCATCATCCGGAAATGGAAAGAGTATGGGACAACTGCAAACCTACCAAGACATGGCCGTCTGCCTAAACTGACAGGCCAGGCAAGGAGAGCATTAAACAGAGAAGCAGCCAAGAGGCCCATGGTATCTCTGGGGGAGCTGCAAAGATCCACAGCTCGGGTGGGAGAATCTGCCACAGGGCAACTATTAGTCATGTACTCCACAAATCTGGCCTTTATGGAAGAATGGCAAGAAGAAAACCATTGTTGAAATAAAGCCATAAGAGGTACTGTTTGTAGTTTTCGAGAAGCCATGTGGGGGACTTGTGATGTATAGAGGACATCCCTAGTCTGAGAACCCATTCTGTGATTCTAGGATTTTATCTCACATGCCTGCAGCTTCCCTCTCCTGTTGACCGCTGTCTCCCCTGTCTTTCAAAATTAAACTTTTTGGCCTAAAAGCAAAATGCTGTGTGGCAGAAAACTAACACTGCACATCACCCTGAACACACTATCCCCACCGTGAAACATGGTGGTGGCAGCATCATATGGGGATGTTTTTCTTCAGCAGGGACAGGGAAGCTGTTCAGAGTTGATGGAAAGATGGAAGGAGCCAAATACAGGGCAATCTTAGAAGAAAACCTGTTAGAGTCTGCAAAAGACTTGTGACTATGACAGAGGTTCACCTTCCAGCAGGGCAACAACCCTAAACATACAGCCAGAGCTACAATGGAATGGTTTAGCTCAAAGCATATTCAAGTGTTAGAATGGCACAGCCAAAGCCCAGACTTAAATTCAATTGAGAATTTGTGGAAAGACTTGAAAATTGCTGTTCACAGATGCTCTCCATCCAATCTGAAAGAGCTTGAGCTATTTTGCAAAGAATAATGGGCAAAAATGTCACTCTCTAGATGTGCAAAGGTGTTAGAGACATACCCAAAAAGACTTGCAGCTGTAATTGCAGCGAAAGGTGGTTCTACAAGGGGGGCTGAATACAAATGCATGCCACACTTTTCACATATTTATTTGTAAAACATTTTGAAAACCATTTATCATTTTCCTTCCACTTCACAATTATGTGTCACTTTGTGTTGGTCTATCATATAAAATCCCAATTAAATACATTTACATTTTTGGTTGTAACATGACAAAATGTGGAAAATTCAAGAGGTATGAATACTTTTTCAAGGCACTGTAACCACCATGGTAGATGGAACTTTTACTTATTTATACAGACACTTCAGACCATTAGAGCATATAAAACTGTTCAGGTACTTGACCATGTTAGCAGATGCAACAGTTCAGGTAATTGACCACCAGAGCAGGTGGAACTTGCACCAACAGTTTAGGTGCTGATCGGAGGCAAAGTCTTTATTGACGTTGGCGCTGTAAAAATAGTCTCCTTTCTCCAACATGCTTCTGGTTGACATCAAGGCAGGTGTGTTACCAGGACTTTCAGTCCAACATTCCATAACTAACAGCAATGCCCATATAGCCCATTATAGATTTCTGAACAGGCAAATCTGTGATCCCTAGTGACCTGGCCTAACACTAAAAGAAAACACTCATATTTTTTGTTAAGGGTGAAATATTTTTACAGGAACACCACCAATCTACCGCCTGAACTCTACATTACTCTCTAAACCAGTGGTTTTCAACCCTCTCCTCAAGTGCCCCCAACAGGCCATGTTTTGGGAATTTCTCTTAGATAAAATAGCTGTCCAAAATACCAAGCCCTTGACTCTGATTTAAAGCACCTGTGCAAGATAAAGGAAAACCTGCAAACATGGCCTGTTGGGGGTACGTGAGGACAGGGTTGAGAACCTCTGCTCTAAACTAAACAATGTCCAACCATAGGCCCAACTTCAAACTACTTAATGTGTGTGTTTCCTCTGTGTATCCCAGTCCCCTCCCACTTTCTAAAGATATTCTGGCAGGCTAATTGGCTCTTGTCTACACTGACCCCAGTATGTGCGTATATATTACCCATACAAAATGTGTCACCATACTCCACATGTCAGTCCCACGCCCAAGCAAGCCAGGAGGATTGATGAAAACCAAACCTGGGAACCTATCTCATTTCATAATCCTTTACCAGGAAGATTTTAAGAAAAACTCAACCAAACCATCCCAAATGTAATACAATATTACTGTTGATCAAATACTAGCTGTTTTCTCCCTATTGTTTTTTCACATTATTCAACCTAATCAAAGAAAACCTTTTAAATACACATCATGCAGCATCAAAATTAATAGCTGCTCTGTTTACACTCAGCTCTAACAAATACTTTCATCATGTTCTCATGTTACAGAAAAATAACAATTAAAATGACGCAAGTTATCCATGGAGGTAATCTTCTTCTAGGAACTAAACAAAATAAAAGGTCTTAGTGGGTTATCATTACATTTCCCTCCAAAAAATAAACAAACGGTTAGCACAAAATACATATATAAAACACTTTTCACAAAGTACAAAACATATGGTCATTATTTTGTTGTTTCACGAGTGTACTCTTTATTACCAGTATTTAATGAGCTCACATTTAGTAATTAATTAATCACCAAGTAGATTTTCATTAAAGGACATCCATCAAAAGTTGTCAATAATTCACCATGGTTGAAATAACATGCACAATAACAATTATAGTGCATTCATCATATTGTGCACAAATATTATACATCACCAAATCCATATGCATTTTTCCTATTTCAACCTATTTTTTATCCCATACAGATCTTGGAAACTTCTAGGAACAGATCTGGTTCCTTCTGTATTAACGAAAACATGTATAAAACAATCATTAGTGTTGTATTCACACTTCATTACAATCACCAATAAGGACAATACAAAGTAGATATACATCTCCAGTGATCATTCATTATTGTCCTCTCTTATACTGTTACTCTTTGCTTGGTCATACATGTAACATGTTATACAGAACTTGTCTAATCTTTACTAGTCAGCTATGTTGTTCAACTGACTGTCATTAAGGAAAAACACAGTTTTTATCAGTGGGTGGAGCCTTCTCCCTTTTCATGCCCAGCAGGCTGGAATGGAGAACTAAACATTTAAATAATTATAATAATCATGGCTGCTTTTCAGGAATTTAAAGGGCGTCAGCCTCAATCAGCCATTTTCTTTCCTTTGTTTCAAATTAATCCTAGAATTACATAATAAAAAACTAACAATTTCAACTAGGATTTTATATTGTACAACATAATTAAACATTTCTCTTTGTCTTATATATATATCACCCACATTTTAACATCACATGTTATACTAGTCATTTCATATCTGGTCAAAAATGAACACTATCCTGCATTTCACAGACACAGTCCCTCACACAGGACATTTCACACAGGATATGTCCATCAAAGGGAGAGAATTAAGGAGGGTCAAAAGGGAGATGCTGGAAAGCCTGTATCGTCCATCTCCTCACCCAAGCAGACTTTCTGAGGCAGAATGTGTCCATTGTCCATCGAGGAAAGGGGTCACATACACACAGACATTCTAAAGTTGCAGCTCATCTCCCAAATACTTTCTAACAAAGGCTTTGATCTTTCTCATATACAGTACCGCTTTACAGAACTTTTACCTTATTTGTTTACTTAATTCTTCCAATGTTAAACTCACATTGACCCTCAAACATAAATAGCAAAACTTATTTCACAAATGATGAGTACTTAGCATTAACTTTCTATCTTAATTCAGACAACATTGTCATATTTACAATGAACAAAACAATGTGCATTTGTCATGTCTTCATGCATTTACCATGTCCTCAACGTTAGCTAGCTACAAACAAAACTCATGTTCAGGTTCAGACATACACACATATTTTACGTTGCTGCAGTAATCACTATTCTGAGCATCGGCTCATTGTTTTTGAAATTCAAAAAAGCTCATTGCCCTGAAACCTCTACAGTCCAGAGACCAATATTATAACTAGCTTCCTGATGATACAACCTCTCTACTTGTATATCAGTCTCTTGCCAAATGTATCAAACTAAAACAAAATCGCTAGCAATAGTTTCCAGTCATGGGCACCCAAAACAAGAATGGGCTTGCATCTGATCACCTAGAGGCATCTCAATTAAGCCAGCTAAGTATCTGATACATTTTCTACGCTTTCTGAATGTACTATTACTTACAATACAAAAACACAAAATTAAACCCTGTATAAACAATCTAGCCCAGTTCTGCATCATTATTTGAACCCTGCTTGCAGCTCCATTTTTTATATTATGGTCATGTGGTAGTTTACGTTTCTTTAGGGTTTTTAATCAATATGCATGAAGAGAGATCACACATATACTTATAATAGTAAATAATAATAGTATAACATTTATTAAAAGTAGTGACAGATAAAGATAAAGAAAATATAACAATAATACTTACTTAACTAAAGATGCCGTATCACCATGGGGTCCATCTGCTTTTCATACAGCATGGCCAGATGATCAGACAGACGCATGCCTAATGCAGCTCTGTTAAGTCTTTTCTGTTTTGGCTGTGGTAATATAGAACTTGAATGTAAGGACATATTTACCACACGCTTAAATTCCTGAAAAGAGTGGGCTGGCTTGTCCATAGAGTCAGCTTACAATCAAGTTTCAATCACATGAGTCAGCTAAAAGCTACCAGAAAAACAACTGCAACTACAGGTGTTAGTGTAGACTCGTTATAAATGTGTAAATTATAGCCTGGCTACAGGTTTGTTTTTAGCCTAACCAACATACTCTTCGATTGAAGAGATCTGTGTTTTCATGTCTCTCTGAAACTACTGACTTTGCATTTTAAGTAAAAACAAGTACTGGTACCTGAAACTACTGTTTTCAGTAATAAATATACTGCTTCACATTCAGGTTGAGATGGAAGCGGTTGATTTCACTTTGAATTCAATTACTCTGCAATGATCTCCCCATATAGTTCAAATTATAAGGCCTCACATTCCTTATGTGAGTTGAAAATAATGTTCTAAAGGCATCAATCTGGATCAGTGTGACTTCAGCACAAGTGATATGAGCATATCTTGTTAGTTTATATCTGCATCTTCAGTTTAATTCACTGTATGAACTAAAAATATCCTGTTGAAAAATATGTTTCCCACTGGAAATGTAAACTACAGTTATACCTCTTAACAAATAGAGCAACACACTCCTATTGCCACATCTGTAAATTATAACAGTAAGAACAAAGAAAAGGGCAAACAAGGCCCTAAGGTCGGACTTTAGAGATACATTAGACGGTGTATAATTAAAAATTACAAATTTTATTGGTACAAAAAATATTTGTTGTTCAAACAGAGCAAAGTGCAGTAAGAATTAAAAACATGCGTATAAAGTTGTAAACATGATATACATGGCGTAGATGAAAATAGTTGCACCATCTAAACGCAGTGAGCCTCTATGTGTCAAAGCATTTTACCGCTGCTTCTTCAGGACACACGCAGGGGTTATTTAAAGAAAAAAAACGATCTCACTATCTAAAACAAATAAAAATACATCAGTTTCCATATAATAAAAAAAGAATCATCACAAGCACCCTCTTATGCCAACCTGTACCTGGGGGGATTATACGGAGTATGCGGATTTACTCTCCAATGTACTATGCTGGCTTAGATACATCGATGATGTATGTATGCTATGGGCAGGATCCACTGAGGCCTTGCAACATTTTATGTTGATGTTAAGCACTAACGATTATAATCTCAAATTTACTATGGGGTTCAGTGAAACTAGCATCGCCTTCCTGGATGTCCCCTTAAGTGTTAACTCAGATGGTACAATTAGTACCTCCCTATACCATAAGCCTAAAGCAGGCAATACTATCCTGCATGCATCGAGTGCACATCCGCACTCATTAGTGCAGAGTATCCCTTTTAGTCAATACCTGCGATTAAGAAGAAACTGTTCTACTGAAGAAGCATTCCAACATGAAGCTGATCTTCTCTACGACAGATTATTAGCCAGGGGCTATAGTCGGACCTGCCTCAAAAAGGCTTTTTAAAAAGTCCAGGGAAACTCGAGGGATGTGGTGCTCTTTTCTAGACCCTAATCTAAGAATTCTGAGATGGTGAGATTTATAACCACTTTTTCTGACCAACATGGTTATATTTGCCAAATTATGCAGAAACATTGGCACGTATTACTATGGGATCCCACTCTCCAAAAATATCTTGGAGATAACCCTGAGATCAACTTTAGACTTGCAGGATCGATTAAGGATTGTCTGGTGCAAAGCTACTACACTAGAGCCTCTGCTAGATAGCAGAAGATACCAGGTATATTCCAATGTGGGTCATGTGACTATTGTCATCTACTAATGGAGGGCTCCTCGGTCATTTTAACCAAAAGTTCCTGCGTAGAGAAACCAAATGGGTATATGAACTACAGCTTACATCATTCCCAGGTTTGAATGATGTTTTGAGCTTTAGACCATTCCTATAGTGATTATGGTTCACAATTTTTTCTACTAATTTGCTCTTTTTTGTTTGGTCGTTTCTCTTTATATTTTTCTATTGTTGTTCGTTGGGTCCGCTATAATCATAATTAATATGATTTATTACATACATAATATAAATCTGGGTTTTCAATATAAATGCACTATATGAACTATTATTATTTTTTTTTTGCAGTTTAGACAGTATTATATTGTGTTACTATCGTACATTGCAAACTATGGCACTGAGTATGATACTTTTGCTTTTGAACCTGTCACTGTTCTAGATAACATGTGGGACCAATATAGCTGCCTGAGCCCTCTGCATGTGGGCTTTCAGCCTGGAGTGCTGTTGTTGATTGTAACCTTATATACCCACCCACTGTATGTGGGATATTTGCCCTGTAGGTGGCTCAGTCACGATTTTCCATTTGTCTTATTTGCACTTGGCACAGTTAGTTCTTTTTCCACTCCAGTTCCGTTCCCCCTGTGTGCCTGTGTATATGCTTTAGTTGTCGTCCGTACAGAGTGCAATGTCTGTGACACCATTTGATGGGCGGCATAGCTGCCGCGTGACCATGTGACGTCATTTGCGGTAACAAGGAACGGCGCCTCTCTGATGCACCACATGCACAGGCAGTTTGAGTGTTCTTCTACCTACAGGGGACTATAAATAGTCCCCCACTGGATCCTGTTTTAGGTTGGACAATAAGAAACAAACCCCCTAGATGGGACTTTCAATTGAGAAGACCAACTCATTCAGAAAGAGAGAGTATATTAAAATGAACAATATTTATTTATATAGTTAAAAAACTACAAAAAACATATCACAGAATTAGAGCCAGAAATGGACACAATACAAGAATAGCAAGAGGGAACAAGCCAGATGAAAACCTGGATTGCACCCACTGCCTAATCAGACAAAAAATGATGACAGTGACATATAAAGACCAATGGACTGCCTCACAGAGGGGGCAGAACAGGACCCAACACGTTTTGATGTTAAGGTGTAGATATCTTCCTCAGGGGTAGGCGGTCATAAGTTAAAAACACGAAAAACATCTGTATCCAGATACTTCATAATCATAGATTAATAATTGGAAGACATCCACTCAACACTGTATTCGAGATGTCTGTAATAACAAAAAGAAGACAGGATTTGTCAAGAGCAGAGCCAATTGCCCAAGCAGTGGCTATAAAGGTTCCAATGAAAGATATAGCAGGGATGAAGGCGCTCCAAGGCATGGGGATGATGAATTTGGATCAATATCAGACCATCCAGGGTATAAGGGTGGTGTAATTGAACCCCAAAAGGGGATTTCACTAATATAAGCAACACAATCTGCATCAAAGGGTGGCCAGGGAGAAATCAAATTCCTGATGTTTGCATATGGTAGCCCCAAAGAAAGGGGCACCTAGGGACCAAGGTGCTATTGTCCAAGCCAATTCAAATATAAGGTACAGCACCAGGTGTCTTAGGTGCAATGTAAGTGTGTCCATACTAATCCTCCAAACCATCCGGGCGCTCCCTGGCCACCCTTTGATGCAACCGAGGCAAATTTTCCCATAGGGTTCAATGTAAATCTGGTTAATCCATTCTGAATTTTTTTTTTGTTTTTGATCCACAAAAATAGAATGCATGAAGATAAAAAAAAAACTTTAGCCTTTACAACCACTTAAGTATTGAGTTGTGCCCAGATACTATTTGCTTAAGATAAATGTCTTCTTTTACCAAGGAGATACACAATATAATGCTTGTCTATGTAATTTATGAAACCACAGCTAAAATAGCACTTTATTGTTTTTACAGGGGAACTTTAAAATCTCCAGTGTGATTCAGTGAAATGCTTTTTTCAGCCTACTCATTTGAATGGGCTGAAATTGCACGGGATTTCACCAAACATAGCGCATACACTTTTTCTAATAATGCACTGCAACCAGATTGCGTTGTACTGTGGTACCATGCAATCTGGTGCAGGCAACTGCACTGAATTTGAGTTCTGCATTTGGGATGTAGTTAGCAATACAATGAAACCTGCAGCAGATCGCACGCCCAATGCATTTTGAATGCAGTGCAGGAAAAGCATACAGAATGCAGGTTTCCAGCACCACGTTCTGGTGTGAATTGGACCCTTACTCATTTTTCCCTGCAAGCCCTTTTAACTGAAATACTCTGACATCATTAATTCTGATTTAAAGGAAACCTGTCCTAAATACAAAGGTTCAAGATTGTTAATTCTGAAAATACTTGTTTTCTGGCTGTAACACTCATATTGTGTCTTTAATAATTTCTGAGCTGTGAAGAACAAGTGTGCTGTTTAGGAGTCCAGACTTTAATGTAGCATCAACAACTGCCTGCTTGTCCTAAATCTGGCCATACATGGGCCATATACTAACACATTCCTCCATTCCCACAGAAAGGAATTGGCTGCACCCTCTGATCAAGAAAAGTTTTTGGTACCTGTTGAACTGAATTTTGAGCGGCAGATTTGCAGTGTAAGGCCGGGGAAAATCAGTCACTCAGAAAACAATTTAGGCAGAGGCAGCCACATAACCAGCATATCCAGCAAGGAGTTCAGCAATAGATGCTGACACATTTCTCTTACAATAGGTGTACTTTGATGACATTAAAGGTTAAGGCATAACTTAAATCAAAGTGTTTTTTAGATTAGGATAAGGCTTGGTTCACACTTGAGTGATTTCAGATGCCATGTTTTCAATGGTGCCCATTCACATCAATGCGACTCTTTGGAAAAGATTCTTGTACTTCTTTGGTGTTATTCCAGCATGATTTTGGACTTATAGAATATGCAAATCACATCCAAGACTCAGCCAAGTAGCAAACAAGTCACACTATATAATTGCACTAAAAATCAAATAAAAATCAGAATGCAGTAGCGAATGGTTAAAACGCTTAACAGTCTTTTGTGTGTGTGTGTCTCCCTGCAGAGATTTTGTTTTTCCACTCCTGTCAGGAGACACAGCATAAGGTGACAGAAAATTCACTTCTAATACATTTGTCCAAGGTGTCTCCATTGGAGGATTTCCCCTCTTTTCATGATTTGTGACAACTGTAAAATTTTAGATTTTCAATCGCTGTCTGTCCCTGTGACAATGGTCACCAGCACAAATAGAAAATTTTTATTTTTTAAGTGGAGAAACATACAGCACTGAAAACCTTATAGAGATTCTAACTCTTTTCCACTGTGTCCAAAACTAGAAAAAAGTTTTGGCTTAAGGTTTATAGTTTTATGAGCAGTTTAGCTTATACCATGTTGCTGGCCGCAAATATAGGTAGTTTATATACTGTAATTTTTTCCTTTTTGGAATCGATTAATTTATAAAAAAAATATGAAAACATGAATAGTGCAATTTTCCTATCATATACCTACTTTAAGACCCAGAAAAATAAACATTGTTATAAACCAAATGTCTGATAGAATTGTTGTGGATGAACCCAGCAGTGGGATCTGGGAGGACTTCTGTTTGCCAGAGCAATCTATCACATTGTCACTGCTAACTTTTGATGGGATGAGGCTAGGGCCAATTCTTGGGATATATGAAAGGAGGACAGGTGCAGAGTGAAAGTTGGCGCATGTGATTGGCCAAGAAAGGTGAGGCAAAAATTAGCTAAAGCACATATTTTGCAGTATTGCTGGTTTCCCCAACACTACCAGAGGAAAATGTGTGAGTGGCTAATCCTTGACAAGCAAAATATTTGTGACCTTTTGGGTTTATAGCAGAGGCGGGTGGTGGTATATTATTTGGGGGAGGCAGCACCCACAGCCACGGTCGGTCACCAGCCCCGCCATTACCCCATCTAGGTTGCGTGCAGCACCTCTTCTGGGCAGTGGCTTCCCCATCATTGCGGCTTCTGCTGTGCATTTCCTCCCTCCTCCTCCAAGGCGGTCAATAGGATCGCTTCTCCTCTTTGCCAATCAGGTGACTCGTCCCCCTTCCTGATTGGCCAGGAGGAGAATCAAGAAGACAATAGCGAATATTTTGTAAAGGAAAAATTGTGACCTGTCATCACCACAGTGGCAAACCTCCATCCCTAATTGCATACAGAACAGTAGAATTTGGTCATGGGACTTTAAGTGAGGCATGCCACATACAAGAAAAGGGTACAAAGAGTATAAAGAGTATATATTTATTAAAATACTGAATAAAAAGTTGCATGATTTTAAATGACATAATACATAGCAATAATCTGGCCATCAAAGACCATAATTGAGCTGACATATCACATGATAGCTGGAGTAAAATTCATAAATTTGCATATACATGATAAAATCACATGCACGAGCGAGTGCATAAAGGATTGTGTAATAATCAGATGATGAAAGCATTGATAAAACTCTACGCGTTTCATGGCATACAGCCACTCATCAGGAGTGCACTGCTATGATATTTTGTAACTGTAAATGTAAATGAAATTATATATTAATCAAGCTCCTTGAACAGTACAAGACAAGTACAGTCATGTAAAAAATGGGGGTTCCACTACTTACATGTCAGCTCAAAGGTGTAGCCTAGCTTACAGAAAGTAGGGGAGTGCCAAAACAATGTCTGACACGGGGTTGAGGCCAAAACAAGGGACCAGCCAGGGTGCAGGCCATGTTGAAATGTGACCTATACCAACGATGGAAAGCACTAGAGGACACATCTACCCCATTCTAATCTTAAAAAAAAGTCAAACATAGGGGAGTATAAGGGAAAATTGTTATCAAATACTTACCGTAATTTTCCTTTCCTGGCTCTGCCCCATGGCAGCACACCTCGGGTCAACCCCGCCCCCTTGACCCCGTATAGGACATCCCTTTAACAGAGCATAAAAGGACAGCAGTACCTGGAGACGGTGTTCTGTAATTAGCTTGCGACGGACCCGGGTGGGGAATGTGCTGCCATGGGGCAGAGCCAGGAAAGGA
>BLSH010431310.1:369843-399835 GCA_018402905.1 Glandirana rugosa
CTCCACGGCCTCAGGATGAACAAACTAAAACGGAATTAAGGAAGGAAGTAGAATCGGTATTTTGTCCGATAGCTCACCCTTCTTCTGAGCCGTTCATGAGTCCTTGGTTCTTTCATGATGGGCTTAAACTTCTTCCTTGACGGTTTCAAGGGTAAATAAGGACTTTAATTCCTTAACTATCTCCTTCTCACCAGGTTCGGCCTGTCTTTTGGTGGACACGAATTGTCTTAATCATTTGACATGGGTAAATTCGGCAGTCTCCACCTCAGAACCCTAAGAGTTGGATTCCACCTACGTAGTTATGTCGCTGAACGTTCTGTGCTTCAGCTCCGCGTCAGCCTTACGTTCCATGGCATCTTTGAACGATACGTTCTCCTCCAGTGGCAAGGTTATGTGTCTTGCAAGTCGCTGTATTGATGCATCCACCTTAGGTTGAGAATCCCAAGACTCCACCTCTGACGGCTTAAATGGGTACAGTTTACTAATTCTGTTAAGCACAGGTGGTTTTCTGTCCGGCTTGGACCACTCTTCCTCTATCAATTCCTTAATTTCAGGAATAAATGGGAACTTTGGCAGTTCCTTCTTCAAATTCGGGTAGTACTTTCTTGGTTCCTGAGTACTTGCCGAGTCTTCTTCCCACTCGATAGCCTGTTTTATGGCTAAGATGAAGGAAGGAATTAAGGCAAAATCAAACAAGTAGGACTCCGGCACCTCCTGGCCCTCTGAATCCCCCTCTGAGTCTGATCTCCCCGCGTCTGGTATTGGGGAGTCGCCTCCTCTAGGCCTGCGAGCGAAGCGAGGGGCTAGGTAATAGGGCTTTTAATCCCTCTGCAACTGCCCGTTTAATGTAGGACTTAATATCCTCATCCCCAAACTGACTTGGCTGAGCTGCCTCTTTAAGGCAAGAACCACACAGGCGTTTAGTGGGGAGAGCCTGGGCTCCACATGCCCAGCAGATTGCCAAATGCTTCCCAGCCTGGCCTGGTGACCCATGGCTGCAATGCGGTTTGCTAGTAGCTCGACCGCCCAGTTCTGGGGAAGGACTCTGGTGGACATGGTGGCGTTTCGCCTTAGCCTTAACATGCCGTTCCTGCGGGGATGGAGAGTGGTGGCTATCCGAGGAGGATATAGTCCTCTTACGGCTTCTGAGCGATGCACCTCTCCCCCTGAAATGAAGGGGAACAATTGTCAGAGGTCCACAATAGGTCATTCATTTAACGACAAAAACTCCATTCCCGTCCCTTACCTTTCCACAGACTTCAGTGCCTCTTGATTAATAACCGGCGAGCTCATCCTGGGCTAAGACAGACACAGGGACAGCAAGAAGGAAAAAACTTCACAAACAGTTCATACTACACATTTCCCTCCCCCTGAGCCTCCCTCACTCACCGGCAGTAGAGCCACAAAATATGGGGAGACTGTCAGAGGAAGCTGCAGAAAGAAGTCACATCAGCAAACTAAACATTATCAGTAGGATCCAGACCCCCCTACCCCTCCTCCACCTACCGGAAAAACTGCTTAGAAGTCAGCTGGCAGCCTCAGGGAAGAAGCAGCTTCCCATGGATTTAAAGATGCCGCCCCCCCCCCGGCCGGCCAATCAGGCGCCGCCAGACGGCGCACCAATCATAGCCGCGCCCGCTCGGCCAATCAGGGGAGGCCGTGACATCATACAGGCGTGCCAGCCAGAACCCGGAAGTGGAGGAGAAGCAGCGGCGCCGGGCTCCCATGCAGGAACCCAAGGACAAGGAATAACTGACAGGGAAAGAACCCAGGATGGCTGCCTCTGCGCGACTTATGGCCATTTATGCCAGCGCCAGCTCCGGCACCAGGAGCGTCACCATCCGAGGGTTTTACCCCCTTACCGGGACCTTCCACCGCAGGGACAGACGGCAGGAATCGGGACGTCCGGAGCAAGGACAGAATAAGAACACCGTCTCCAGGTACTGCTGTCCTTTTATGCTCTGTTAAAGGGATGTCCTATACGGGGTCAAGGGGGCGGGGTTGACCCGAGGTGTGCTGCCATGGGGCAGAGCCAGGAAATATATATATATATATATATATATATATATATATATATATATATATATATGTGTGTATGGAGTAAATACATGTAGTATATGATAGATGTTAGTAGCTGGAAAGAGTGTCCATACTTACCACTGAGTATAGGAGGGTGGGGATCAGAGAAAAGTAACAAGACCAATACCAAGGTGAATGGAAATTGTGAGAGTAGGATCAGAAATACTATGGGTGAGGGAACTTGGAAAAGCAAGCAGAAAATGCAAGACCAGGGTGGGGGAAATGGTGACTTAATATTAATTCGCTATTGCCACACAACTGGGTGGGTTCAGGGAGCAGTGCTCTGTGCCCCAAGCCCACCCTTGTTTAAGCCAATTAGAGCCCCAGGCTCTAATCATGTACTTCTAAAAAAAATAGGCGCAAGGATTAGGGGGGCGGTTCCCCTGCTCCCCATATGGAGGGCCGCCACTGGTTGATAAATAAATAGACAGTTTGCTTTGCAAAAGAAATTGCTGGTTGCAAGAAGAAATTGCCCACCTAGCTTAGTGAATGAGGTGAAGCTCTTCTGACTTCTATGATCCATCATGAACAAGTAAAGATGCTGTTTTCTTTGTAAAGCGAAATGAAGCCACATTGCCTTCCTACTGGGTCCAATTCACTTGCAAAGTGAACAGCCTATTTGCCTTTAGTAAATCAGCCTCCTTTTGTCAGAACTATTCTCGGTTTTAGAGTCTATGGGGTTGATTTACAAAATAAAAATAGGTGGTTCTCTTTGCAAGGGAAGTTGCACTTTGCAAGGACATTTTCCCAGAGCTTAGTGAATGCAATGAAATTCACTTTGCAAAGAATACCCAATCACATGCAAAAAAAGAAAAAAATAGCATTTTACCTTGCATATGATTATTGTTATTATTATTATACAGGATTTATATAGCACCAACAGTTTGCACAGCACTTTACAATATATATGGAGACAATACAGCAACAGTATGATTCAATACAAGAGGGTTAGGCCCTGCTCCTGCAAGCTTACAATCTAATAGATTAGATGATAGAAGTCAGCAGTTTCACCTCATTCACAAAGCTCAGGGGAAAATTCCCTTGCGAAGTGAACAGTGCATTGACCTTTTGTAAATCAACCCTTAAGTCTGCCAGACTGTAAAATACATTTCTTCTAAAATGTATGTTACCAGCTACTGTCTGGATTATTATTTTAGTAGTTTGCTGTAAAATCTTTGTCCACACACATCATGCCCTCGTTATATCCTTTACTTAAAAAAAAAAAATGAACTGCATGCACTTGCGGTGAGACTGAAATGTTATCCATATTGAACAAGCCAAGCTAGTGAAGTGAGGAATTGCAGAGGATAAACGAGTCCAAAATAAAATTAGGTCACTGGCACGATTCATTTGAGAACGTGAGAAGTACATTTTATTTCTGTCTTAGCAAATAACCTTGCTGGGCCAAATTATTGTGTAGCAATATCATGCAGAAAATTATGCATACAGTATTCATAGATGCAGCTTGTCATTTCCTAATTTTTATGATTATTATCTCTTTTTTGGTAAGGCTGTCCAATATTTAACTGAATTGTCTTCAATGCTGCATTGTAGTTTGCTATTGGTACTTTCATAATATGAAATACACTAGACTGTGTTAGGTATATTTATGCTGAGAAATTTCATAGATATGATAATGTATGTTTAATGTTCACAGAAAGCTTGTTACAATTTAAGAACTATAATGGCCAGTGGCGAAACTACCAGGGTCGCAGCAGTCGCACTTGCCACCTGGACCTGGCATTCCACCACTGTAGGGGGGGCCCCAAGCCCACCAACTGTTGGCTCGGAATTGCCTGACTGCTGCTATTGCTCAGGCAGCAGGTGGCGGGTCCAGCACTGGCAGTGCAGAAGCCCTAAGCACCAGCTAGGAAAACAGTGGCAGAGGCTTCTGGGCTGACATGAGTGAAGGAGGATGCGGTGTCAGGAATCCGGTCCCAGCACTTAGGCTGATGTGTCATCTGTAGCCCGGACTCCTTCTCCCCTCCTCCCTGCACTTCACCGCAAGATGGAGGACACCTGCTGCAGGGGGTGATGCCTACAATAAGGAGCCGCATTAATCCACAGTTAACTTGGGAAAATACACCACAAGCTGGAATGAGCTAATGTCGGGGCTGTGGCAGAGTGAGGGAGAACTAGGATGGCCATGAGGTGGGTAGCATGCTCCGCTCCTCCAAACACTGACATCATGGCAACAGGCTGGTCTGCATGGCATGCATCAATGGTAGCCATCGCTCATCAAGGCTCTCTGCAGGGGGCACTCTGGAGGTACTTAGTGCTTCTAAAGTGCCCCTTTACCTCCTCCTCCAGAGTGACCCCTTATTACCCTCTCAGGTAGGCCGTTTGGGGACCCATGCTTCCTAACAGCAGCCCTGCTTACATCCTCCTCCAGAGTGACTCCTTAGTACCTCCAGAGTACCCCCTTACATCCTCCTTCAGAGTGGCCCCTTAGTACGTCTAGAGTGTCCCCTTACATCCTCCTCTAGAGTGACTCTTAGTACCTCCAGAGTGCCCCCTTACAGTCGCCTCCAAAGTGACTCTTTTGTACCTCCAGAGTGCCCCTTTAGTGCAGTAATACTAAGTGGGCACTCTGGAGGATGTAAATAGGCACTCTGGAGGAGGATGTAAGGGGCACTCTGGAAGAGGATGTAAGGGGGCACTCTGGTGGAGGATCTAAGGGGACACTGTGGTGGAGAATCTAAGGGGACACTCTGGTGGAGGATGTAAGGGGCATTCAGGAAGATGTAAGGGGCCACTCTGAAAGATGTAAGAGGGCACTTTGGAGCAGAATGTAAGGGGCACTCTGGAGGAGGACGAAAGGGGGCACTCTGGTGGAGGATGTAAGGGGGCACTCTGGTGGAGCATGAAAGGGGGCACTCTGGGAGATGTAAAGGGGCACTCTGATGGATGTAAGGAGGCACTCTGAAGGATGTAATGGGGCCCCTTGGAGACACTGAAGGAAGGGGGTAATGGTGTAGGGGTGCATGCTGGAGGATGTAAGGTGGCTCTGATGTAAGGTGGGACTCTGGGGACAGGTATGTAAAGGGGACTCTGATTTATAGGGGGAATGCTGTGGACTTTGATGTAAGGAAGGACTATGATGGGAATGTAGCACTCATCCTGACTGCTGCACTCCATATGTTGTTTTGTTTGTTACATAGTCCTGACCCTGCACGCTATACATTATGTTATACATGACCAAGGTGTTCATTGTCTCAAAAGTTGCTGGTTTAAGTTAAGTTCTTCTTTAAGGTAGGCTCAGAAAGACAAAAAATATAATTTTTGTGTGCATAAAAACACGTGTAATTGAAACATTTAATTAAAACAGAAATGTTCCTCTGTCCTGATGTTTATTTGTGTCTTTTAAACTGTCGATTGTGGTTCAGTAATTAGTATTTTGTGGGTACAAGACCTGTGGTATTATGTATGTGTGCGGTGTATACTTCAGGTGCAGGTTCTGTTCAATCCTCCTTTAAGAGGCACCCACTGGCCATGCCCATTGTTCATTGTGGCACACCGTAGAATTTATTTTCCTGTTCTTTCCCAGGGTGCCCCAGGTCATTCATAATCTTAGTCTTGCTCACATTTTTTTTTTTTTGCAAAGCCTGCATATGACTTGTTATGAGTATTTTTAGTGTTTACATATTGTTTGTATGTTTAAAAGTTTATGTTCACCTTTACAAACATATTATATGTTACCTCCATATTTAACCACTTCAGATCCGCGCTATTGCCGAAGTACGGCTCCAGCGCGGATCTGAAATGCCCGGACGACGTCCATGGACTTCGTCCACTGTGCACGCTCCTGGCGCGCCCCCTAGCGGCGGCGCGCGTGCGCGCTGCGAGAGCGTGCCCGTGGGTCGGGCGGACAGACCCGCCGATCTCCTTTAGGAGCCTCAGAACGAGGAACCGCCGTTGTAAACACGGCGGTTCTCCATTCTGTGACAGGGGACATAGCAGATCTACTGATCCCTGTCACTGGGATCAGTTAGATCTGTTATGTCCCGGCCAGCCCTGCCCCCCCACAGTTAGAACACACCCAGGGAACATTTGTTAACCCCTTCACTGCCCCCTGCTGGTTAACCCCTTCACTGCCAATGACATTTACACAGTAATCAGTGGACATTTAAATTTCTGATCGCTGTATAAATGTCATTGGTCCCAAAAAGTGTGTAAAAAATGTCCAACATTTCTGCAGCAATATCGCAGTCCCGCTAAAAATCGCAGATCGCCGCCATTACTAGTAAAAAATAAATAAATAATAAAAACGCCATAAATCAATTCCCAGTTTGTAGACGGGATAACTGTTGCGCAAACCAATCAATATACGCCGATTGCGATTTTTTTTTTTTACCAAAAATACGTAGAAGAATATATGTCGGCCAAAACTGATGAATATTTTTTTTAATGGACTTGTACTTTAGCAAAAAGTAAAAAATGATGTTCTTTTTTGCAAAGTCGTCGCTCATTTTTTGTTTATAGCGGCGATCAGAAATGACGCAGAGGTGATCAAATACCACCAAAAGAAAGCTCTATTTGTGGGAAAAAAAGGACGCAAATTTTATTTGGGTACAACGTCGCACGACCGCGCAATTGTCATTCAAAATGTGACAGCGCTGAAAACCAAAAATTGGTCTGGGCAGGAGGGGGGTTTAAGTGCCCGGTAAGGAAGGGGTTAAGGTGTAATATCAGTGTAGTCCTTTGGCACTTCCTCCAGCTTTCTACATGAAAAAGCTGGAGGAAGTGTCTGCACCTGCCATCCAATGATCTACTGAGAGCAGGTGCAATGCCTTTCAGGCTCCTGTGGCACTTTTTTTCATGCAAACATATGTGCACTTATTATTTTTTTCCTTAATGGGGAATTTATGTGCTCTGTCAGAAATTTGTCATGCTTTATCAATAAAAAGAGCCATTGGGGGTTGGCAACACTGGATGGGAGGGAAGGGCCCTGGGCTCGGGGGGTGTCAGGGGGGCCCTTCATTGTTTCTTGCACTGGGACCCTGAAAGTTCCAGTTACGCCTCTGGGAATGGCTAAAACCTCTATCAGGCTTTGTTGGCATCTACTGTATATCCTTATGAAATGATTTCTCTTCACTTCCTTTCCTTAACAGTTAGTTCAGAAAGGAAATCTCATAAGTGAGGGAAGTGTCCTTCTGGACAGTTGTTACCTGATCAAATGTCTGTATTGAAAGGTTTCTCCTGTAGTGCCATTCAAGTGACAACTCACAATTTTGGATTTTCTCTTTCATCCGGCTATAGTAGCCACTAGAACAAATACAAAGTGTAAACTTCCTAGTGGGGACACGTAAAGCAAAGAAAACTGACAGGAAATAATAATGTGCATAAACAGATATGATGTTTCAGGTCAGTTTGAGTAACTATAGTCAAAAAATATTTTCTTGGTTTTTGTTTTGAATGGAGTATGGAATGGTTACTTCTCCTGACAGTTTTTTTGCTTTAATCAAAAACTATTAAGGTATGGCTACAGATACATGTAATTGTGTATAGGTCGGTTGACCCATAAATTGATATGCTAAAGTCCAGCTACTGTAGAGGGAAGAGCAGAGAAGATAAACTATAGCTCATGGCCTGATCACTTCCAAGAGGCACTAAATCACTTCAATATCCTGTTAGGTATTTTACTTAGTGATACAATATAATGCTAGCAAATTTAGTTGGCACTATTTCCAACTTGGTCACTAGACCCAAACAGTACGTATAGTTAATAAATGAATGTCAACATCACTGAAATACATGTCCGTAATTTCAGTTTCCAAGGTAAGAGTATTGAGGATCGTGTGGTTCAAAGTCCAATGTTAGGTCAAAGGTCAATATTTATTCTACCATTTAATATGAAATAGATTCAAAGGGGGGGGGGGCAGAGTGACGATGGTCACAAGACCTGAGGCGCTATCATCCCAAACCAATAAATGACTACAACAAAGTAAATATCCCATGGACTTTTAGAATGGCACCCAGGGATAAAAATTCAACACATAAGTAAAAAAAATATTTCCAATTTTTAAGATTACATCATACAAAAATTAAAAGAATCACATATGATGCTCAATGCAATATCCTTTTTCATGTGACAGACAACAAAGTCTACAGCAGGGATATGCAATTAGCAGACCTCCAGATGTTGCAGAACTACAAATCCCATGAGGCATAGCAAGACTGACAGTCACAAGCATGGCACCCAGAGGCAGAGGCATGATGGGACTTGTAGTTTTGCAACAGCTGGAGGTCCACTAATTGCTTATCCCTGGACTGCAGTATATACATTATATACTGTATATATATATATATATATATATATATATATATATATATATATATATATGCATTATACTGATTGTACCATTTCATAGGTGACAAGTTTCAATCAACATTCAACAACATCAACAGATAAATCCACTTTTTCAGGACCGATAGTGAAAATATCCATTGATCTCAATATAGTGGCTACAGCTGCTTTAATTCATCCTATGGATACATCAATCTAGAGATACATGTATCTTCATTAGGGAATAGCTAACAGGTTATCCATGTATGGGACTAAGGTAAGCCATACACAGTTCAAACCGGCCGAGATTTGAACCATGTATGGGCAGGCTGAATGTACCAAGTTGATCAATCAATAACCTTGGGTACAACCAGCCTGCTGGATTCTACCTGCAATTATTGTTAGCGGCTGGTATAGCCACTATAAATAATCACTGTCTTCTCCTGGTAGAGACGGCTTCCCCCAACCCCCCCCCCCCGTCCACAGGGAGAATACAATGGCTCAGCAGGAGGGATTACCGCATCAATACTGTCTGTGTTGATGGGGGAATTAAGCAAATGTCTTTCCTGCAACCTGTGGTTGCAGGAAAGAGGTTTGCACCTTGTATGGCCGGCATAAGAGGTAGAAAGGTGCAGGACTTATGTGTTGAATCTGTATCCCTGGGTGCTGTCTTAGAATGTGCCTTGTTTTTACCTTGCTGTAATCATCATTTAATATGATGAAGACATCATAAACGTTTGCTTCTCTGTCTGCATTCAATCTACTGTCACAAAGGCTTTAAATATTACAAAGAGAAGTACAATGTCAAGAGCATCAAGAAATCGTGACTGATTTTATACATGGCTTTCTGTCTAAGATATTTTGTAAACATGAATCTATGCTGCGAAATACAGAATAGATTTCTTTACTAGTGTGCCAAGGTTTTAGTCCTTGTCTTTTTTCTAAATAAAAACATGCATGCTAATCGTTAGCCAGTGCGTGCACTGACATGTTAGCTGTCTATCAGAAAAAAGGCAGCTAAATTGTTAGTTATTTTAAGGATGTTGAAGCACAGAGGATTGTGGATGATCACCCCTTTAAATTAAATTAACGTGAGTTCATTCCTTTTGCATGCATCCGATTTACACCTGCATCAGTAATTGGTGATGTTTGTTTATACAATACAGGTAGCTGCATGAGATCTTATATGAAAACCAACGTTTTAGTACATAGTCATAAACTTAAGGAACTATCAAACAGAATGTCGGACTTAGGCCCCTTTCAAACTAATGTGATTTCAGATGCACCTTAATTCCCACAGAATCTCACAACAATGGAAATCACAATGTTTTTAGTGGTGCCCATTCACATCAATGCAACGTTATTTTATGAAACTTTGGGGAAGGTGCCTGTGCAACTTTGGTGCAATGCAGTGCGATTTTGTGCCCCATAAACTTCAATGGAGTAGCACCAAAAATGCATGTACATGTATTTTTTTGGTGCGTTTTTGCCTATAATTTGTGTTGGTTGTTAGCAGCAGCCACCCACTGGAATCTTAACAACCAGTGACTCATTCCTGCTGTCAGCAGGGGATTCCCCGCTGACAACAGAATGTAAACAAAATATCCAGCATTAAAAAACTGTTTGAGGTGTGCATTTTAAGGGGAACCCCAGAGCAAAAAAAATGCGTGAGGTTCCCATAAATTCAATATCAGGCCCTTCGGTCTGTGGTGTGGGATTTTAAGGGAACCCCATGCCAAAAAAATCCCAAAAAGAAAATGGCGTAGTACCCCAAAAAATCAAAAGCAGGCCCTATCTGAATATGCAGCCTGGCAGACCAGGAAGGGGGGGAGCATGCACCCCCCACCTGAACCATACCAGGCCACATGCTCTGGTAAAGCACCTTGTCCCAATGTTGATGAGGACAAGGACACTTCCACACAACCCCAGTGTAAAGAGCCTGACAGACTGACCTTTTTGAAGCCAGACACTGACCCCTTCACTGTGTTATAAGGATAGTGTAGCCTGCTCTTTTGCCTCCATCCTTCCTACAAGACTTGCCATCAGAGGACTCATAAACTGCTAATCCAGAGGACCATGTGAACACCTAATACAGGTGCAGATTTTGAGGGGGAGGCCCAGAACATCGCTGACTACCTCTTGCCTGATTGGGACAGAGTATGTGAGGCTGATTGTCATCAGGAGGACATTGGCATCGGTGTGGTGAGAGACTTTTGGCCACCCTTTTTTGTTTCAAACTCATTTGTTGTCACAGGAACTTGCTGCTTCCAGTACAGTATTAGAGTTCTGCCCAAAGGGAACTGCATACACTAGGCTGTATGCATTATATATATACTCCTGACCACTGCACTATTTATGCTATAATGTAAAATAAATGCTGGATGCTCAGTGGTCACTATGTTAATGAAGTTCTTCTTCAAGGTAAGCTGCATGCAAAAAAGCATACAGTATGTAATGGTAGAGTTTCCTATCTTACAAATAATTTTTTTGTATGTGTCTGTTAGACTCTGCACAGTAATTAAAGCTTATTTCTTGGGTACAAGGAGAGTGGCATATGTTATTGTGTACACAGTTAGTAAGCTTTAAGCCCCTTCCACTGTTAGCACAATTTTGCCACATCCACAATTTAATACAGCAGACCCCAAGGCTCAAAACCCCAGGAAAAAAATGATTTACAGCCCTGGGTCTTAGTGGCCAATAAGGAGGGTATAGACTTAAGCTCAGCTTTTGCCCAGAAAGGTCAAGATTTGCATACAATTTAACTGCTTATAAAAACAGCTAATTGATATGCAAATCTTGACTTTCCAGTATGCTTTGGTAATGTCAGATTAATTTCTGGGACTTGGATTTGATTTGAATTTTCCGATTTAGGTCATTTGTAGTGGTTGACTTTGGCCCTGACCCACAATGTTTTGTATTTTACTGTTCTTTGAAGTATGTTATAGTCTAAACAATGTACAAGAAAAGGAATGGCTGGAAAATGGAATGCCGAAAGTCCTTTTATTGAATCTACCCATAAAATGCAAAGACTAACACCACAGGACGGTAGCAAGTGAAAGGTAGACACGTTTCACACAGTTACATTGTGCTTACTCATTAGGTTAATGAGTAAACACAATTTTCTTGTACATGTTACACAGTAAGCGAGCCAAGGCTTGCACCCATAGAAGGAGTCCTCATCACTTCTATTTACCCCCACCTGGATCCACTCACCTCTTGTCTCCATAGTCTAAACAATGTTTGAAAATTTAGAGACGATAACACAAGCAATAGCTTTTGATTCAACAAACTCAGGTCAATTTAAATTTTAGAAGATTTAATCTGGCCTTGCACTGATTGAAATTTATGGTGGTCCAGAGGTTTTGGCCAGTCTTGCAGTTTAATCAATTGCTGTAAAAAGGACATGCAGGAACATTTTGGTATGATCATCGACTGATACACTGATGAGTGTATTCTGACAGTAGCGGGTATTGCAGTTGGAATACAATGTCCTGGCATGAGGCATTCCTCTATTCACCTTGTTTGTGTAAATGGAGGAATCAGTTAAAAACGAACCATGTATGGCCAGCCTTACTCATATCATATTTGGATATACCAATCATTTCAACTTGAAATTTTCATTAAAGGTAACCCTAATTTTTACACTTCTTTCAAGAGTTGTGACAGCCTTACTTTAAGGGATTTAGGAATCTTGTATAACCTTTCATTTAAGTATAGAAGAGTGCATAACCTACATTTTTCATTTAGACTTGTAGACAAATGACATCAAAGGAAGGCAAGACAATGTAGGGTTACTTCAACAAATCAGAATAACGTTGCAATTCACATTTAATAACATTCTTGTGAGATCTAAACGTGAATGTTAGATTACAAATATGTCCCCTGAAGAGCTATGACTCTTTTATTTGGTTTTAAAGCAAATTATCCTCTGTAAACTACATAATCTTTCAATAATCATGTACATTGGCATACAATTATTAAACTAATATTCTAATAAAAAGGATTAACACATTTGTCCACCAGTAATATTTGACCTTGATAAATTGATGCAATGGACAGTATCTACTTTTAATTAAATATTTCCTCATGTTTAATTGATAAATACATTTGATTTAAACTAGAATAATCACTTCATGTGCATAATTAAGTAATAGCATTTTACTGCAATATTTTGTTGGATTGTGTATAGATAGATAGATAGATAGATAGATAGATAGATAGATAGATAGATAGTACTTAGATGTACTTACTGTATACATTAATAACAGAACTAAACAATGTTTAAACTGTCATCATTCTCCAGTGCTTGAATGGAGTAGGAAATGTACATAGAATCTATAGATTTGCTTTTCCAGCAGTCCAGCTAATCTAGCCTTAAATCCATTTCAAAGGGAGGCTTATTTGAAAATCAGTTGATTAACCAGTCACCGCACTTTCTGTAATCAGTTTGTGATTCATATTATATTTAGAGGCCTGTAGCTTTCTAACATGTCAAGCTAAGTGAAACTAATATGCAAAAAAGAAAGGATTTAGTTTACTGAATTGGGTCATATTTAAAAAAAAATCTATATCTCCCGAGTCCAGGGACATGATCAGTGTCTGGTTAAGCACCGGCTAGTATCAAATCCAGATACACACAGGTTACATACGCCGCGAACGTTAGAGCGAGAACAATAATTCTAGCACTAGACCTCCTCTGCAACTCTAAACATGTAACCTCTAAAAATGTTAAAGCATTGTCTATGGAGATTAAGTACTGCAGTTTGGTGCCATTCCACAAGTGTGCACAATTTTAAAGTGTGACATGTTAGGTATCTATTTACTTGGTATAACATCATCTTAACTCTGTGAGAAAAACATGGGTAAATCTTATATACATAAACCTGTTTTTGCCTTGTAGTTAATAGAGCTGGGCTGGAAGGGAGCATTTGTCTTTTAGACACATGCCCCTTCTATGACACTGCAGTGAGGCGTGCCTCCACTGCAGCATTTTTATTGGACAGCTTGGGCCAATGGTGTTTTACCATTGGATAAGGCTCCAAGCTGCCCATTGAGCTCAGTGCCTCTGACAAGAAGTGAGGAGAGGCACTGTGAGCTCATCTTCACAGTCTGCTGCAAACACAGTGTGTCAGCTTGTAATTAAACTAGCTGCTCTGTATGTAGCGTCTGACAGGCTGTGCAAGGAGCCCTGTATTACCATAGATGATAGGAGCCCCAAATTTTTATCAGAGGTAGGATAGGACTTCAGCAACCTACCTACCAAATTTGGGGTCTCGACCCTCAAAGTCACCTGCATCCCCTGACTGCACATCCCTGCCCGAATCTCCAAACGGTATAGCCAGCTTTGTATTGGAAGGACTGTGCTAAACAGCTTGTTACTCATTACACTGTTTCAGAGGAGCTCTTTTTATCCAAATTGTAAATTGCTAAGCTGGAATATGAATTTATCAAATAATATTAATGATAATCAATTTATTTCTAAAACATAAAAATGCTGGCAGGTCAAACAAAGTGAAACTTAAAGCAGTATTAAACCCAAAACTGCAATGCAGTATATCGCAGCTTACCAATCAGGAGATGTGGTGGCTGCATCAGTTTTCTTTGCTTAGGCTTTCTACCCTCTGCTTTCACCTGGTAATTTTTCCAGTACCACACCTCCTGTATTAGAGTACCCCCTCTCTGGGTGAATGAGCACAGAGGGCATCTTTGGACAGCAGCATAGTCAAGGAAGTGTAAGATGTACAAGCATATTAAAATACACTAACAAAATGAAACAAAACTCCAGCTAATATTTTATAAGCAATTACAGCAAACATTTTTTACTTTCTGGGATTTTTACATAAATAAAACTGATCATTATAAGCACCCCTGCTAAATTTAAATGAGTTGTCTCATCTCTGTAACTGATGCATTCTGCTGGAGAGCTTATTCTTTTGAAGAACAAAAGACTTACTGGCTGGCTCACCAGATGAAAAGAGAAGAAAGAAAGCCTAAAAAAGAAAACATTACATCTAAGAAATGGTAATCTGTAGTGTAATAAATGTTTGCTTTTTTGTTTAATACCACTTAAGGAACAAGAACACGGATTTTAAAGTGCATTTGGTCACTTTTAAAGTAAGAAATTGTTTTCCAGAAAGATATCTCCATTTGACAGGGATTTAACTGATGAAAGTGTACTTTGTATTACAGGTTACATGTCACACAATACTGCAAAAAGTGTACTAGTCTGGATAGGGGATGGGGAAAAAAAAATATGTCTGAGAGCCTCTCATTTCTTTACCCCAGTATAAATCTATTACATCATTTTCTCAACTATCATCTAAATGAATCAAGATATATAAAACATTTAACACTACTTAAGATGACAGTTTATGGTAGTGCATATTTAATTGGTCCATGTTTGTATTAGAAGAAACATAACTGCTGTAACACTCACTGCACTTCATCTATTCATTGGCTGAGTAGAGAATCAACATTGCCCCTGTAACAGAACTAGTGCTCTCAAGTGTAAGCGTTCCTGGCTAATGGACTATAGATGAGATATATAGCATTGATCAAAAGTTGAAGAGGGACATCTCTCAAAAGCAAATTACATTTTCCACATTTTCCCTGAAGGTGGAAACTACCAGAACAGAATAATATAGCATTAGCAGCATTTACAATAATATATCATAATATATCATTATATCCTCAGTGTTGATTTTCTGTTAAACAAGCACACTTCGTGATAGAAAAAACCTCCTGACCCATTATAGCTCTCAAAGAGCACTAAGGGAGGGAGAATATGAACTGCTATCTTTTTAAACTTATCTAAAAGTATTAAAGAAGCTAAGACTTTTTTAAAAGAAAAAAGAAAGATCACTTTTATTTTTTAATTTATTAGAGATTTACAGTATCTCACAAAAGTGAGTACACCTCTCACATTTTTGTAAATATTTTATAATATCTTTGCATGTGACAACACTGAAGAAATGACACTTGGCTACAATGTAAAGTAGTGAGTGTACAGCTTGCATAACAGTGTAAATTTGCTGTCCCCTCAAAATAACTTCACACACAGCCATTAATGTCCAAACCGCTGGCAACAAAAGTGAGTACACCCCATATGAAAATGTCCAAATTGGGCCCAAAGTGTCAATATTTTGTGTGGCCGCCATTATTTTCCAGCACTGCCTTAACCCTCTTGGACATGGAGTTCACCAGAGCTTCGCAGGCTGCCACTGGAGTCCTCTTCCACTCCTCCAGGATGACATCACAGAGCTGGTGGATGTTAGAGACCTTGCGCTCCTCCACCTTCCGTTTGAGGATGCCCCACAGGATGCTTAATAGGGTTTAGTTCTGGAGACATGCTTGGCCAGTCCATTACCTTTACCCTCAGCTTCTTTACTAAGGCAGTGGTAGTCTTGGAGGTGTGTTTGGGGTCGTTATCAACGTTATCATGTTGGAATACTGCCCTGCAGCCTAGTCTCCGAAGGTAGGGGATCATGCTCTGCTTCAGTATGTCACAGTACATGTTGGCATTCATGGTTCTCTCAATGAACTGTAGCTCCCCAGTGTCAACAGCACTCATGCAGCCCCAGACCATGTCACTCCCACCACCATGCTTGACTCTAGGCAAGACACACTTGTCTTTGTACTCCTCACCTGGTTGCTGCCACACACACTTGACACCATCTGAAGCAAATATGTTTATCTTGGTCTCATCAGACTGCAGGACATGGTTCCAGTCTTGCTTGTCTTCAACAAACTGCGGGCTTTCTTATGCATCATCTTTAGAAGAGGCTTCCTTCTTTGACAACAACCATGTATACCAATTTGATGCAGTGTGCGGCATATGGTCTGATCACTGACAGGCTGACCTCCCACCCCTTCAACCTCTGCAGCAATGCTAGCAGCACTAATACATCTATTTCCCAAAAGACAACCTCTGGATATGATGCTGAGCATGTGCACTCAACTTCTTTGGTCGACTGAGTAGAACCTGTACTATTAAACCATTGTATGGTCTTGGCCACCATGCTGCAGCTCAGTTTCAGGGACTTGGCAATCTTCTTATAGCCTAGGCCATCTTTATGTAGAGCAACACTTCTTTTTTTCAGATCCTCAGAGAGTTCTTTGCCATGAGGTGCCATGAGGTGCCATGTTGAACTTCCACTGACCAGCATGAGAGAGTGAGAGTGATAACACCAAATTTAACACACCTGCCCCCATTCACACCTGTCTTTGGGGTCATTATCATGTTGGAATACTGCCTTGAGGCCAAGTCTCCAAAGGGAGGGGATCATGCTCACACTCCCACCACCATGCTTGACTGTAGGCAAGACACCCTTGTCTTTGTACTCCTTGGTTGCTGCCACACACGCTTGACCCCATGTGAACCAAATAAGTTTATCTTGGTCTCATCAGACCACAGGACAAGGTTCCAGTAATCCATGTCCTTAGTCTGCTTGTTTTCAGCAAACTGTTTGCGGGCTTTCTTGTGCATCATCTTTAGAAGAGGCTTCCTTCTGGGACGACAGCCATGCAGACCAGTTTGATGCAGTGTGCGGCATATTGGCCTAAGCACTGACAGGCTGACCCCTCCCACCACTTCAACCTTTGCAGCAATGCTGGCAGCACTCATACGTCTATTTCCCAAAGACAACCTCAGGATATGATGCTGAGCACGTGCACTCAAACACTTTGGTCGACCATGGCGAGGCCTGTTCTGAGTAGAATCTGTCCTGTTAAACTGCTGTATGGGCTTGGCCACTGTGTTGCAGCTCAGTTTCAGGGCCTTGGCAATCTTCTTATAGCCTAGGCCATCTTTATGTAGAGCAACAATTATTTTTTTTAGATTCTCAGAGAGTCCTTGAGGTGCCATGTTGAACTTCCACTGACCAGATTGAGAGAGTGAGAGCGATGACAGCTTGTAAATGCCCCTAAACGTGCCTAAACATGGTAACTTGCATCCAGGAGCATTTTGTTTACAGGTGTTTCCATTTAAAAAAAAAAAATTAGAAAACGCTCCTAGACACGAACGTGGCACAACGCTGCTAAATGTAGCTAAGCGTGGCAAGCAAAATGGACGTTTTAGATGCCGGTTTCTAGCTGTCAAAATAAAACGTTCAGGGGAGGTTGAAACAACGTCCCATGTAAATGGAGCCTTACAGTTACCAGAAAACAAAACATAGCATACAGGTGTACCCAAATATGGGTACATTACATACATGCACACAATTTCTATCCTTTAACATTGGAAGCAGTCTGTAAGCAGTAGGGATAAACTAAAAGAAATGTATCTTACCTTATAACTGGTCCACAATGTATTTACTGAACAGGACTCTAGGCGTTATATAATCTTGATCTTGGCAGTCTCTCTCATAGTGAAGCTTTAGTGTTGTCTCATGGTAGTGTCCTCCAATCAGGTTTAGTTGCAAGCACTTCCTACACCTATGCTGCTAAAATACAATGTATAGGGAAGCACAGATAGTCTAACCCTTGCCTATGCACTGAAACAGGTAAGGTAAGTATATTTTATAACTTTGTTTTGTTTTTTTCTTCTTTTTTTCAGGTACAATACAGTGAATATAGATGTGGAAATGGACAGTATGTAATAAGTGGTCCTTGCCTTTTAGTATATTTTCCTTTCTCATGCTGGTTAAGATTTTTTTTTAATTATTATTAAAGGCATTAGTTCATCACAATCTACTGGAAAATACATTTATAATACGATTTTCTTTAGGTAAAGCAATTTGTGTCACTGTATTCTCAGTTGTAGATTTTCCCTTGAGATAGTCTGACAAATACATTTAAGAGTACAGTGCATAGAGGTTGAACTGTTATTGAGTTAAGGATTACACAGTTACACTGGATTATTCATATGTAATAATACTTGTGAAAGAAGACTGTGCAACAGTTTTGTAAAATTGTATTTTTTATCTGCAGCATTATTTTGCTATGTTTGTTTTGAATGTAGAAATAAGAAATAATAAGAAACATTAAATACAAGTAGTACAGAAGCACACGATTTGCTTTGGATCTGCATTGATCCTGTACACTTGACGCACACAAAATATTAACATCAACTCAAGAATTTGCTCAGTATCATTTGCAGTATACCTACCTTTAATCAGAGCCATATTAAAAGTAACAATAACTTTACCACTTGAGGTAATGCTGTACTGCTATATAATTAGACAAATGAATACCTTTTCTTTGTACGGCTCTGAAAGTGTGAATCTGGGATTTTATCAAAAATATGACCATTGCTTATGTTGCCTATTGATTTTACATGTATATGAATGCATACAGCAAAAAAGGATTTTAAAATCCTTATTTTCATTTGTCCCCTCCTTTTGTGGCAAATGTTCAGAGAGAATGGAAACTACTGAATGATTTCAATACCCCCATAAAGGGAGATATGCAAAAACCGGAGCACACAGAATCTGGTGCAGTTTTGCATAGTAACCTATCAGCTTCTAACTTCAGCTTGATTAATTAAAGCAGTATTAAACCCAAAAGCAAACATTTATTATATTGCAGCTCACCCATTCTTAAAGCAAAAGAAGAAATTTGAACTAATGCACTGCTGAATGAAGAAGTCTTAAAGCACAAAGGTGGCAAAGGCTGCAGTTCTCCAATAAAAATACATTATTACAGCATTGTTTTTGGGAGGGTGGGGAAGATGGGATTTTGGGACAATTAAAACATAATAGGCTTATGTAACCACTTCAGCCCCGGAAGGATTTACCCCCTTCATGACCAAGCCTTTGCGATACGGCACTGCGTCACTTTAACTGACAATTGCGTGGTCGACATTGTACCCAAACAAAATTGATGTCCTTTTTTTCCCACAAATAGAGCTTTCTTTTGGTGGTATTTGATCACCTCTGCAATTTTTATTTTTTGTGCTATGAACAAAAAAAGAGTGACAATTTTGAAAAAAAAAAAACAATATTTTTTCTTTTTGCTATAATAAATATCCCCAAAAAAATTAAAAAGCAACAAAACATCATAAATTTTAGCCAATATGTATTCTGCTAAATATTTTTGGTAAAAAAAATCACAATAAGCGTATATTGATTTGTTTGAGCAAAAGTTATCGTGTCTACAAACTACGGGATAGATTTATGGACTTTTATTTTTTTTGTTTTTTTACTGGTAATGGCGGTGATCTTGCAGCGGACAAATCTGACCCCAAATTACACGTTTTGGGGACCAGTGACATTATTACATTGATCAGTGCTATAAAAATGCACTGATCAATGTATAAATGACACTGGCAGGTAAGGGGTTAACACTAGGGGGCGATCAAGGGGTTAACTGCATTCCTTGGGTGTGTTCTAACTGTAAGGGGGGTGGGCTGCCTGAGACATGACAGAGATCGCTGTTTCCGATGATTGGAAGCAGAAGATCTCTGGCTTGTCCCCTGTCAGAATGGGGATCCGCCTTTTTACATAGGCAGATCCCCGTTCTGCCTCTGTGCACAAAAATCACTGGCGGCCGGAGGACACAGAGAATGCTCCCGCGGCGCTCCCACAATCTCACAAGCATGGACCGACATACAGGTACGTCAGTTTGCGCAGGAGAGCCGATCTGCCGCAGTATATCTGCATGAGCAGGTCGGCAAGTGGTTAACAAAGCTAAAGTACCAGAATGTGCGGGGGCGTGACCGGAAGAGGTATGTGAGCGGACGCTTTCCTTCTGAGCTCCGGGGAGAACCTCTAATAATCCTGCCTAATCCTGAGAATCTGCCTGCTCTAACGTCAATCCTTCCCCGCTGGGTTGTAGCCTAGGTGGAGAGGTGATTAAATCGACCCATCTTATGCCCACAGTGGATGGGTCAGCGGAGAAAGAAGCAGCCGCCGCCTAGATCATCCGGCATGAACACGCGCTCACAAGATGGCCGCTCCTCTCCGGCCCCACGCCCGTCCCCGGCCTCCACTCCCGAGTTGTTCGGGGACGAAATGGACCACTCCCAGGCTTCTGGAGCCCCGGACCGGGACCCGCAGGGAACCCCTCCGCCAGATGCTGTAACACCCGCTATACAAGGAGAACAGCGAGAGCTCACGCTGGCGGATGTGATGACCGCCATTAAGGTAAACCATGCGGTCCTGCTGGGGAAGGTAGAGGAAATAAAACTGGACTTTACTATGTTGAGGCAAGATGTCCGCAAGATAAGGGAAAGGGTGGGAGAAACCGAAAATCGGATTAGTGCACTAGAAGACGTAGTTAACCCATTACCCCCCAAGATGGCGGCCTATCACGGTAAAATGCAGACCCTGGAGGAAAAAAGTACCAGAATGTGGATACTTATAAAAAAAAAAGACAATATTAGTTACATAGCTAGAGCTAGTCATGGGAGGGACATTGGGACTACAGAGTGGCTGCATGTATTCTTTTGGAACATTTTTTTTTGTAACACTTTTTTTGGAAAACACAACTTTTCTTTTTTAATTATTTAAATAACTAATTATGTGCATGCTGCGTTTCTTCAACCTCTTCAGCCCCTTTTACCTGTAATTATAGGATAGAGATGTAGCATGCCACATAATGAAGATTTACAAGGGATACAGTAATGAGCCTTGATATGTGTGAGATGGAAGAAGTCTGAACTAGAAGGCTAGAAGGCTTAGAAGGCAAAACTCAGTAAGCACACAATTATTGGTGCACATAAATCATTTTGTAGTAGGATAGTTTTCTATTTCTTTTTGTCTGCATTCTACTGTAAAGCCCGCTTTAAAGGTCATCTGTTAATAGAGAAAATGTAAGGTCAATTTAAGGATCAGTGTCCCCTCTCTCTTTTAATCCCATAATATTGGTACAAAAATGTAGGGGAGAAAAAAAGGTAAAATAGATGCTTACCACCAGCTTCCACCTGTAGCACCTAGATGATGGTGCTAGGTCCTGGGTCAGATGAAGATCCCAGTCTTATGAGAAGACATTCCTGCACTTGGCTGAAGCATCATCTCATAAAATTTAAGGATACCTAGCCTTCCCCAGTAATCTGGCCAGAAGGATAGTGATGTCATCCACTGCAGAGAGATGGTGGTCAAGTAAATATTTAAAGTAGAACTATAGGCAAAACTTTTTTTTGTACACCTGTGTCCCATTGTGGAGATTTCCCTTCACTTCCTGTCCCATAGTCAAACAGGAAGTGAGAGGAAATCCTTGCAAATCAAGGGAATTCCTTGAGGACCTCCAGGTCTCCAGAACCAGTGTACCCATTGGAAGATTTCCACTCTATTACTTTTCTGGGGACAACCCAAAATGTGAGTCATTTCTTTTACTTTCAATGATAATGGTAAACAGGATAAATATCGAGGGTGAATCTCCTTAATGTGAATACAACCTGACAGATGTTCTAATCCCTCTCCGTTCTATCCAAAGCTAGAAAAAGAAATTTGCCTTTAGTTATAATTTAAACTTTTTCTATATCTTTTGTACTTTTAACCAGTTCAGATCCGCGCTATAGCCGAAAGACGGCTCTGAATTGCCCGGCGGACGTCCATGGACATCCGCTTCTTTGCGCATTCCCTGCGCGCACTCACAGTCTGCGCGGCGTGCTCTCGCGGCCGCCGCACGCTGCGTGGGCGTGACCCGCCGATCACCTGTAACACCTGCAGAACGGGGAGCCACCGATGTAAACACGGCGGTTCTCCATTCTGTGACGGGGACATGACAGATCTACTGATCCCTGTCACTGGGTTCAGTTAGATCTGTTATGTCCCGACCAGCCCAGCCCCCACACAGTTAGAACACATGCAGGGAACACAGTTAACCCCGTATCTGCCCCCTTAGTGTTAACCCCTTCACTGCCAATGACATTTATACAGTAATCATTGGACATTTAAATTTCTGATCGCTGTATAAATGTCATTGTTCCCAAAAAAGTGTCAAAATATGTCCGACATGTCTGACGCAATATCGCAGTCCCGATAAAAATCGCAAATCATAATTTGTAGATGCAATAACTTTTGCGCAAACCAATCAATATACGCAGACTGCAATTTTTTTTTACCAAAAATATGTAGAAGAATATATATCGGCCAAAACCGATGAATAATTTTCTTTTTTATATTTTTTTTTTGGATATTTATTATAGCAAAAAGTAAAGAATATTGTTCTTTTTTCAAATCGTCGCTCTTTGTTTGTTTATAGTGCAAAAAATAAAAACCGCAGAGGTGATCAAATACCACCAAAAGAAAGCTCTATTCGTGGGAAAAAAATTATAACAATTTTGTTTGGGTACAACGTTGCATGACCGCGCAATTGTCATTCAAAATGCGACAGCGCTGAAAGCCTAAAATTGGTCTGGGCAGGAGGGGGGTGTAAGTGCCCAGTAAGCAAGTGGTTAATATACAGCTACTTAGAAAGTGGGAGGGGTCACTGATCTAATAAGCAGATCTTGCATTCTCAGGCAAGGTTCAATTTTATGACAAATACATGGCAAATATAGTAGAAGGTGAACTTTCTTTTTTTTACAGCTTTATTTATTGTTTTTACTAGCTTCATTTGCATTCCATCAGATTAATTCACTGAAAGCAATAACCCAAATAACTAAACCTGTTAAGCCTAACAGGCAAGGTAATTAAGATAATTCAAAGATCTTGCTTTGCAAAATATGGTAGGAATGTGATAGGTATGCTGGAATAAGTGCTATATCACTACAGCATTATGAAGCACATAAATATGACCCTATAATTAGATTGCACTCCATGGGGATTTTTCTATCTAGCTACAAAATGCTGACATGGGCACTTATTTACCTCCTGGAATCTTTTCTTTATCTCAGGAAGGATGTACTCCTTGAGGTAAGCCTATGCTTATTTGTTAAATCCTATGGAATCTAGGAGCAAACATATATAGACCAGACAAGTGAGATCATTTTACTAATTTTCTACTCATGGATACATTAGGGAAGATATATTTAGTTAAACAAGAAAAAAAAAATCACTACTGTCATCCCGTGTTTGCATCATTCGATTTTTAGGCAAGGCAAACTTAGTAAACTCATTATTCTGCTAGTAGGCTAAAAGAAGAACTCCAAAAAGGGCTATTTTTAGCTGAACTGTCCCTTGGTACAAAATCCCATCACAATTTCAGAGACACTCTATGTGGAAACATTAAGAGACTATAATGTTTACTAGTGTTCACTCTGCTCATTTCAATCATATACAAGGGAAATTCCTATTTTTTATATTCCCTTTAAATTGGTCGCACATTTAAAGCATAGATCCACTGGGCTAAGTGAACATTCTCTTGTTTAATAAATCAACCTCCCTCTGTTTTTTGAGGCTTACATTGCAGTTCCGGAGATCTTGAAAAATTCAAAATGCAGCTTGTTTTTCCTCTTCCTCAGCAGGTCGCTGCGAGAATTGATATAACTCTTCAGCTCCACAGTGAGCAGTCATATGCCGACACTATTTATTCTGGTTGTCAGGTTTGTCAGGGCAGCTCATTTGCATTGTCTCAAAAATATACACTTATTTTAACTGCAATGTCTTTGCACATATTTACATCATGGTCATGCAAACATATACTGTATATACAGTATCTCACAAAAGTGAGTACACCCCTCACATTTTTGTAAATATTTTCTTATATGTTTTCATGTGACAACACTGAAGAAATTACACTTTGCTACAATGTAAAGTAGTGAATGTACAGCTTGTATAACAGTGTAAATGTGCTGTCCCCTCAAAATAACTCAGCACACAGCCATTAATGTCTAAACCGCTGGCAACAAAAGTGAGTACACCCCCAAATAAAAATGTCCAAATTGGACTCAAAGTGTCAATATTTTGTGTGGCCACCATTATTTTCCAGCACTGCCTTAACCCTGTATGGTCTTGGCCACCATGCTGCAGCTCAGTTTCAGGGTATTGGCAATCTTCTTATAGCCTAGGCCACCTTTATGTAGAGCAACACTTCTCTTTTTTCAGTTCCTCAGAGAGTTCTATGCCATGAGGTGCCATGTTGAACTTCCAGTGACTAGCATGAGAGAGTGAGAGCGATAACACCAAATTTAACACACCTGCTCCCCATTCACACCTGAGGCATTGTAATACTAACGAGTCACATGACGCGGAGGAGAGAAAATAGCAAAATGGGCCCGGTTTTGACATTTTCACTTAGGGGTGTACTCACTTTTGTTGCCAGCGGTTTAGACATTAATGGCTGTGTGTTGAGTTATTTTGAAGGGACAGTAAATTTACACAGTTATACAAGCTGTACACTCACTACTTTACATTGTAGCAAAGAGTCATTTCTTCAGTGTTGTCACAGGAAAACATATAATAAAATATTTACAAAAATGTGAGGGGTGTACTCACTTTTGTGAGATACTGTATATAAAGTATATACAGTGGAGATCGAACGTTTGGGCACCCCAGGTAAAAAATTGTATTAATGTGCATAAAGAAGCCAAGGAATGATGGAAAAATCTCCAAAAGGCATCAAATTACAGATTAGACATTCTTATAATATGTCAACAAAAGTTAGATTTTATTTTCATCATTTACACTTTCAAAATTACAGAAAACAAAAAAATGGCGTCTGCAAAAGTTTGGGCACCCTGCAGAGTTAATATCTTGTACTGCCCCCTTTGGCAAGTATCAGAGCATGTAAATGCTTTTTGTAGCCAGCCAAGAGTCTTTCAATTCTTGTTTGAGGTATCTTTACCCATTCTTCCTTACAAAAGTCTTCCAGTTCTTTGAGATTTCTGGGCCGTCTGTCACGCACTGCTCTTTTAAGGTCTATCCATAGATTTTCAATTATGTTGATGTCAGGAGATTGTGAAGGCCATGGCAAAACCTTCAGTTTACACCTCTTGATGTAATCCCCCGTGGATTTCGAGGTGTGTTTAGGATCATTATCCATTTGTAGAAGCCATCCTCTCTTTAACTTCAGCTTTTTCACAGATGGCATCAAGTTACCATCCAAAATTTGTTTCCAAAATGCATCAGGCTTGTCTATATGTTCATTTGCAAAGTTCAAACGCTGATTTTTGTGGTGAGGATGTAGAAGAGGTTTTCTTCTGATGACTCTTCCATGAAGACCATATTTGTACAAGTATCTCTTTATAGTGGAATAGTGTACCACAACTCCAGTGTCTGCCAGATCTTTCTGGAGGGATTGTGCAGTCAAACGTGGGTATTGAATTGTTTTTCTCACAATCCTGCGAGCTGTTCTGTCTGATATTTTTCTTGGTCTTCCAGATCTTGCTTTAACTTCCACTGTTCCTGATGACTGCCATTTCTTAATTACATTCCGAACAGAGGATATTGACATCTGAAAACGCTTTGCTATCTTCTTATAGACTTCTCCGGCTTTGTGAGCGTCAACTATTTTCAGTTTCAGGTTTCTAGACAACTGCTTAGAAGATCCCATGCTGATTGTTGGGGCAAGGTCAGATGATTCTGGGCATTTAAAACCTTTGAGATTGACATCACCTGGTCTTCCCAGACGATGATTGAGAACAATCCATGACACTGGCAGGTCTCAGCCTTGCAAAGGGGGCAGTGTGTGCTATAAATTCTGCAGGGTGCCCAAACTTTTGAAGACGCCGTTTTTTTGCTTTCTGTAATTTTGAAAGTGTCGATGATGGACATAAAATTGAACTTTTGTTGACATATTATAAGAATGTCTAATCTGTAATTTGATGCCTTTTGGAGATTTTTACATCTTTCCTTGGCTTCTTTATGCACATTAATACAAATTTTTACCAGGGGTGCCCAAACTTTCGATCCCCACTGTATATATATATATTATTTTTGGCTGAATCTGGAGTTCTTCTTTAAAGAATCTGTCCCATTGCTTATTGAACCACTTGACCTTCGGAAGGTTTTACCCCCTTCATGACCAGGTCATTTTTTGTGATATGGCACTGCGTTATTTAACTGACAACTGACAACTGTACCCAAATAAAATGTATGTCCTTTTTATCCCACAAATAGAGCTTTCTTTTGGTGGTATTTGATCACCTCTGTGTTTTTTATTTTTTGAGCAATAAAAAAAAAAAAGACTGACAATTTTGAAAAAAAAAACACATTTTTCTTACTTTCTGCTATAAAACACATCCAATAAAAAATTTAAAAAATCTAATTTCTTTATCAAATTTAGGCTAAAATGTATTCTGCTACACATTTTTTGGTAAAAAAAATTCCCAATAAGCGTATATTGATTGGTTTGTGCAAAAGTTATAGCGTCCAAAAACGATGTGATATATTTATGGAATTTTTATTTATTTATTTTTATTAATAGTAACAACATTGATCAGCAACTGTGATATTGCGGTTGACAAATCAGACACCTAACTGACACTTTTGACACTTTTTTGGGAGCAAGTGACACCAATACAGTGATCAGTGCTAAAAAGATGCACTATCACTGTACTAATGACATTAGTAGGGAAGGGATTAACGACTAGGGCGATCAAGGAGTTAAATGTGTGGCCAACATGTTTTACTGTGTACTGTGTGAAGTGATTTACCAAGCAATGTGCTTTTTTTACTTCCTGCTTTGCAAGAAGAAAAAAGAGCACAATGCTGCTGTTAGAAAAGAGCCCTGTGTTTGTTTACCTACAAAAGGCTCTCTTCAGTAATCTCCAGAGCCGATCGCTGGGTGCCGGCATCCAATCAGTGGCCGGCACCTGCTGATTGGTTCGTGCTGCATCCAATCGCAGCATAGGCGGGGGACACGCGGGCGCACTCCCTAGCCTGGCACGTGGATCACATACTAGGTACATGATCCTGCGCAGGAGAGAGTCGCCTTGCCGCCATATATGTACTGTATACAGTTGGCAAGCGGTTAAGAAGAATCCTCATAGTTTTTTGAAAAAAAAGTTGAATCTATAAAAAACTTCACTGCAATATAAACAACTTTGGCAGTTAAATAGTACATTTGTATCTACAGATCTCTAAACCAGAGATAAGACGGATATCATCACATATCCCAAAAATAAGAGGATTATTCTTCATTTTGGGAAACTAAGCAAAGTCATGAAAATCAGTGCCCTAAGCCCTATTCCATTGAAAACAGACATGTGCAAAGCAAAAAAAAATGTTTAGTTTTGTTTAGTTTTCGATTCGTTATTTACATAAATTTGTTTTGTTAGATTAATTTAATTTGTTTAATTCATTTTTGGAATTCATTTCATTTATTCGTTTTTGAATCGATTTGAAAAGTTTTCGAATTAACTTCGAATAGTTTTCCAATTCCAAAAGTTTTCGAATTAAAATAATTTTCAAATTCAAATCGTTTTCAAATTTGAAAAGTTTTTCAATTTCCAAGGAGAATGGGGTGGAGTGGAAAGTGGAGGAATAGAAAGGAAAAATATAGAATACAATAGAGGGGAATATAACAGAGAATGAAAGAATATAATGTGGTGGAGTGGAGCAGAGCTGTTTTACTCTGTTGTAGTCTATTCTTTTGTTATCTGTTATTCTTTTCTAGTCTATTGCTTTTTTTCTGTTCTATTCCTATGTTTTCTATTCTATTTTGTTCTCATTGGAAATTGTAAAACTATTCAAATTTGAGGACCTTTCAAATCTGCATTTGAAAACTAGTCAAAGTTGAAAACTTTTCAAATTTGAGTATTAAAACTGATTTGAATTCCAATTTTTTTTTTCGTGATTTCGGATTAATTTAAATTCGGTACTTTTGCAATTCGGAAATTCGGATACATCCGAATTTTCCAAAAAACTAAAATTCATCCGAATTTTAATTCAGAACTAAATGAACCGCACATATCTAATTGAAAATAACGTTTCTATACACTGCACTGATAAAATTTACAAGCAATTTAGGACTTTGAGTGAGACATACCAACCATACTTCTCCATCCCTGTTTCTGAGAAAAGAAAGGGGGGTTTTGGGACTTTAAATGAGGACTGTTGGCCGACACCAGCAAGCAATGGGAGTAGAAAAAGTAATTATTTTCCTTTCATAGGTCAAAAAGGACATGGTAAGTACCAACATAGAAATAATACAGTACTACACATATCAGTAAAGTTTTTAGCGCTGCATCGTTTTATTATCTAAAGTACTACACATACATCAAAACATATAGCTATCTCATATAATATAAATGTATACATAAACCATCAAGACACTCCGCATGATTGTGAAAAGGGGGAACATCCTCCATGTGGTAGGTCAAAGCATCAACACCATATGGATCATGGATAAAAGCATGTAAAAGAGCACATAAAGTCGTCTAGATGGACAAACAGCATCTATTGTAAACCTGATGCATTTCGTGGGGTAATACCCACTCTTCAGAGATGCATGCTGTGAAGATCTTTAAAAAAGCATAATGGTCAATGGTATCATGGGCGTCCGCAGGTAGGGGCAAGGGGGGGCAAGCGCCCCCCCTGGAATTAGGGATCATATCGGGGGTTCCCCACTTTGTCCTTATCCTAGCACCGATGGTGGGCCCTGCTCTCACCTGTACACAGTTTAGCAGGGCCAGTGACAGCTGGTGCGAGGAGCGGGACAGCGAAGGCCTCAAGGGGTGGTCAGGATGACATCACCCGATCTACATAGTATGAGCAAGCAGCCCAGGAGATGGAAAGGAAAGCGGCAGATGCCAGGAGCAGCGGGTACAGCGTCCCCAGCCCCTCCCAGAGCCTGAACCTTGGGCTCCTTAAACCTCCTCACCGCTCCTAGGCCTGGAAGACAGACTAACCGGGGGCTTAACCACTTCAATACCAGGCCTGTTTCTTGAGTTCGGTGCTTACCAGTTAAAAACAGTTTTTTTTGCTATAAAATTACTTAGAACCCCCAAACATTATATATTTTTTTTTCTAACACCCTAGAGAATAAAATGGCGGTCATTGAAAAAATGTATGTCACACCGTATTTGCGCAGCGGTCTTACAAGCGTGCTTTTTTTTGAAAAAATTCAGTTTTTTTAGTTAAAAAATAAGAAAACAGTAAAGTTAGGCCAATTTTTTTCCATATTGCGAAAGATAATGTTACGCCGAGTAAAATGATACCCAACATGTCATGCTTCAAAATTGTGTCCGCTCGCGGAATGGCGATAAACTTTGCAAATTAAAAATCTCCATTGGCGACACTTAAAAAATTCTACAGGTTAGCAGTTTTGCGTTACAGAGGAGGTCGATCGCGGCGATACCTCACATGTGTGGTTTGAACACCGTTTTCATATGTGGGCGGGACTTACGTATGCGTTCACTTCTGCGTGCGAGCTCGGCGGGACGGAGCGCTTAAATTTTTTTTTTTTTTTTTTAATTATTTATTTTGCTTTTTACTTTTTATTTTTACACTGTTCTTTAGAAAAAAAAAATGTGATCACTTTTATTCCTATTACAAGAAATGTAAACATTCCTTGTAATAGAAAAAAGCATGACAGGTCCTCTTAAATATGAGATCCGGGGCCAAAAAGTCCTCAGATCTCATATTTACACTCAAATGCAAAAAAAAAAAAAAAAAAATCTGAAAAAAGTGACAATCCGCCGCTAAGATCACTTTTATCTTGCAGGGAATCGCCTGCTGAAAAAAACGGTATCTGAATGGTGCCTGCAGCTGCAGGCACCATTCAGATATCACCACTCAAACCCAAGGACGTCATATGACGTCCGGCGGTACGGAAGTGGTTAAAGAACAAGGACAGGCAGGAAAT